>KZ309647.1:43114-57183 GCA_000376725.2 Ladona fulva
AATTCATTATTTAAAGCGTTTTAGGTTAGTTTCCTATCTCGAGGTTATTATTAAGAATTCCTTTGTTTCCCGTACGATATAAACAATTTGGTCTACATTCTCAGCACTCTAGTTGAATTTGGTAAATTTAATGTCTTAAGAGAAATCTTAATGTTAATATGATTATTACAACGCCTATTTTTTCTTATCTACCGTCCGATGATTCTTTAATCAGAATCCTATCTCCCTCAATCCTACCCTCCTCATCGATGATGGTACATACGTCTCCTTAATTCTTTCGGCCCGATTTCTTAATGTTCAACTAAGCCAGTTAGTGGGTCTTACCATGTAAATTCAAAATCTTCTTAAAAGGTTATTGTTGAAGGAATTTTTGGAGAGTTTCGTTATAAAGTCGTTACAGAATATACTTGGGTACTGCTATCTCACGTTTCCACAACTATCTTCCAGTATTACGCCCAAAGGTATATAGTTTATTTAGAATTACTGGTTCAGAATTGGTATCTTAAACAATATCGGAGACACAAAGGCCGGGGCTAAACAACGTTTTCCAGGGAATAGTACAATCCAAGCAGTATGTAAAGAATGTCTTCTCTTTTAGCGGTAGGTAACTCGCCGGAACACGCAGTATATTTCCGATTCTCGTGAAAAGCTATTTATCACCCTCAAGCAGATGAACAAATAAGTATTTTATTCATGTCAAAAATGTTGACAGGGCGATTACGTGTGGCAATCCCCACTAAAATTTTTCTTACAGTTTACTGAGCTCAACGTAAAAATATTACTCGGATTTCTCAGAGAGGCAATGGGAAAGTTGGAAACTTTTTTTANTTGTACAGATCCAGTCTTTGCAACTTCTGGAACACGAGTTGAATTGTTTCAGATATTTCATAATATGATTCATAAGTTAACCATCAACACTCTCATTACACCTTTTGTTGCTTTTATGGAAATTAACGACGCAAATATTTAGAATGAGGAAAGTAGAGCAACAGTTTTATGAATAATAATGATAATTATTGCTAACGACAATACATTTTACCGAAATAAGGTTATTTGAAGTCCAAATGAACTTACTCTGATTTGAAGGACAGCACGTAACCCGATGGCTGTTATGCGTCTGCAGCAACTGATTTTAAGGTCTTCTAAGTGCTCCTCATTTTTTGCTATAGTTTCGTGGAAAAAATCGTCTGTGATCCAATCGTTTTGTCTAAAATATAGCGATTTCAACATCTTCGTCTGCTTCAGAATTTCCTGTTAAAACAAAATAAATATAAAATGAAGCACCCCAATTCATTGCTGAAATTCAGATGAAGTCAGACGGAATTGACATTGTTACGCTTATAGTGATTGATCAAAGCCGCAGGTATTGCTGTTATAATTGCAGAGAATTACATGTATTGACTTAAGAGGTTATCAATCAGNCATCTATTTCTCGGATTTTTCTCGCAGTATCAGAACGGCTTATATAACATGGGGGACGCATTATGTCAGCTACATCATCTGTGAACGTACTTTCTCTAAATTTATTAAGTAGATTTTTCCTTTATTTAAGCCTTCTGTCTTCCAAAGATTCTCATCCTGCGTCCTGAAGCATTTACGTAACACTCACTGACTTGTCATAACAATTCTTTACAAAACGTATCGTCTTTCGCTGTACTTTTTCTAATTCACAAATACAACATTTTTACTGAGATCAATGTAAAAATATCTACAAGGACAATACTTTTACATTACGTTACATCCAAGAAAGTGAATCAAAAGATATACGGAGAGTATATACTTCTACAACAAAAGAAATAGACGGAAAGAATCAAAGGATCGTAGTACAAACTACATTGCTCCACGCTCAATAAAAGAATTTTACCACAACACATAACATTTTCATTGACAGTAAAAAAACATTTAGACGTACGTCATCATCATCTTCCGGATGTAAAGAAACGGCACAACCTAAAGCTGTAACCATCTCTTCAGTTTTCTCATAACAAAGAG
Organism: Ladona fulva; assembly: GCA_000376725.2. Lineage (NCBI taxonomy): Eukaryota > Metazoa > Arthropoda > Insecta > Odonata > Libellulidae > Ladona > Ladona fulva. The sequence continues at coordinate 45,107 of KZ309647.1, forward strand.
ATTCATACCACCAACTTTTTGAATAAATTGTTATTTTAATTCGTTTGATTAAAATATTTCAATAAGTAAATGTACCAGCAAGCTGAGAGCATGTTACACCNGGGAATGGGTAAAAAACATAAATAACCCGTTTCGTTGCCTTATTAAACGAAAAATGAACAACCGCAGCAATTAAAGTAAACGGCATTTTCTAAGTTCGTAATGTAAAATAATTCCACAGTCACACATATTGGCCATTTCACATTCAAATAAGAGGGAAAAATAATTTGGCCAAAGAAAAACATCTGCAGCTATGGAACAGGGTATTAGTTTCTCATGAGCAGCCATAGCGGCGCCGACATCCTCGGTTTCGGAAATCAGAGGGATGGCGGGAACAGTGCAACATTTGTAACTCGATGTCAAGCGATGCAACAATGTTGTATGTCCTGCAGACAAAAAGCGGGTATATTCTCCGTTGCAGTCAGTCTTCGCCGAGGAGACACGGCAATGGTAGGCACCTCCTGCTATGGCTTCATTGGGTCCACCTATGTTTAAATACTGTTTCTTTTCTACATTATTCGGCGATGAAAGTTACCTCGAGGTGAACATACGCTAACATAATTTCATTTTCAGGAAACGGTCCAGCAATTTCTCTCTATTCCCTGGGAGGACGTCATTCACGCAGAAATATTCTCCCAACTCTCTCTTGAAGATCTTATTAATCTACAGAAGGCGGATTCGTCTTTGGAGGAGGTAGTCCGCATTTACATTGAAACTTTTACGTACGTTAATACCTACAGCGGAAGGACAAGTGTAATAAAGGTAACAATTTCTTGTACATTCGTATTACATCAGAAATTTATTTTCTATCGTAGTAGTAGTACTGTGGAAAGTGCTTCAACAGCAAAGGTCATTTCGCACGTAGGCCCCCACCGGGGAATGGAACCCGGGACCTCTTTCATTGAAGTCGAGCCGGTCAGCAGAGCTTCCCCAAGAACCGTCTATTTTCACCAATTTCAATGGGATCATTGACATAAATATATCGATAATTTCATCAAACCACAGAAAGGCTTATGAGCATTTAGGAATGCCTGTCTTTTCTTTCATCGAAGATAGCTGAAAGTTCTCAAACCTTCTCTAATGGCTGAAAGTTCCAAACCGATATTACGCAATTTCAAGGCAATATTAAATTCCTTGTATATTCTCCCCGTCGATGCAATGGACTGCACCAATAGATTTAGCTAAAGATGATGATGAGAAGGTCTCATGCCATTAAGAAGCAAATATTAGTTACGTGCTCGCACAATTCTATTGTGTCACGTGAATTGATATAGTGTCATGAGTTTCAAAAAACAACTATTCAGAGTGTTTTAAAAAGAATCGTATAAAATAAATTATCTAGGATCTCATTAATAATCTACTGTTCCAATATTCGTCTTCGAAGCACGATGAATGATGGCCGTTGGACAAAGATCTATTTTGGTCTTCATAGTCGCCTCAGCGTCGCCCCGGCAGATTTCCACCTGTCTCAAATTACCGATTGTGTACTGGTGACGCCTGTCTGTCGCGACAGTGCGACGGAATGACGTGGCTCAACCTCCTTACCATGCCTTTTCTGATTAGAACTGGCGAATCTAGATTTGCCACCTCTCTTGGTCTTAACACGTAGTCTCCGGGTTTTGATGGTACATTTACTCCCGTCTTACCGAGATTATTTCTCCTTCGTGTTTGGTAATCAATTACTCGGTTTTGTAATTTTAAATTATTCAAATACCCGATATAAGAAAATTGCTACGAAGTTGAAATATATTTTAAGTGTGTCCTTAAGGTTTTTGTAAACATTGAAAAGTGATCAACATTAGAGTTAATATGCAGTGCGACTGGTATTAGTTGATCTTTATGTATCTACCCTGGAAGCCGCCAGTGGCGCATGGCAGGGGGTGTATTGACACCTTACCGAATCCAATCAATTGGATTCTCTGATGCTATTCGGAAAGAAGTACCAGAAGTAACTATCTATGTTAGCGATTATTTCATTGTAACGTTTGGTTGTCGCCTCTCGAAGATCGCGCCCGCTGTTCACCGGAATGGCAATATCCTTTTCTTCACCTAAAAATTCTGGACCGATGAATTTATTGAAAAGCATTCGACGGTAAACAGATTTTCTCGTTATCACAACGTCACATAAGTGCGGTTCTTATCTAAGGTCACTCATCTTCACCTCGGCTATTTACAGTGCTTCCTGGCTACTGGGTAAGGAACAGAACCAGGATGCGATGATTAATGATTAAAAGATATCATTCAATGATTAAAAGTGACTAAGAAACGAATACTGAATAGTACCATCTAGCATAGTTATTGCAGGTAATAAATTATAAATATTAAGAAGATACTGTTAACTGAGTAAATAAATTAATGTGTGAGAAAGTTAAAGCGCAACAAATACTCTGTATAATTAACTCCAGTTATTAATGAGATAAACACACATATCACCTATTTCAGGATTGTATCCACACATGTAATCAGTTATTATTAAAATACTACCAATTCTTTCGGGAGAATGGACATAATACACGGCTATAGATTTTGCAAGTGTCTAGGCAAAAGAATCTCAACCTCGGAGCCCCACACAACTGCTTTCATAATCTAACTCTGCTTCAAATAGGCAGAAATTCCCTTACCTGGGGAAGGTTGGAATTTTTTAAATGGGCACTATTAATTAGATCCCCTGTAGTTTTCGATATCTATATATTAAATAAACCTCTGATAGCAAACCCTTTATTGCTGATACGGAATGTAGATTCCTTCCATAATATACATATATTATAATCCTCCTATTATATTATAACTCCTATAATTAGAAAAAATCTTAATACCCAAACTATTTCCGGTTTGCAATCGTCGTTATTCCAAAAACGTTCAGGTATTTCAAGTTCGAGACAAGTGAGTGATCTCCAGTTACTGTTGGTGATAACAAAACTTGAAGGTGACTATATCTATGTAAGCGAATGTAAGTACCCTGCAAGTCGCCTTTCGGCGTGTGGCAGGTGATGCATGCACTATGACTATATTTCCCTCATCGCTTACTTTCGCGTATCGTTCGCGGGAAAAATTAGTTCTTGAATCGATTGTTTCTAGCATCTATTTCCCTGATCTTTCTCGTAGTTTCGGAACGGCCTATGTAGGATGGTGAACGCATTATATCTGCTACATCATATCTGAATGAGCTTTTTCTAGATAAATTACTTTAAACGCTGCGTAAAGGATGGCAACCACTGAGATTGACCTTAAAGAAGAACCGAGATAAATTTCGGGGAATGGGTAAAAAACATAAATAACCCGTTTCGTTGCCTTATTAAACGAAAAATGAACAACCGCAGCAATTAAAGTAAACGGCATTTTCTAAGTTCGTAATGTAAAATAATTCCACAGTCACACATATTGGCCATTTCACATTCAAATAAGAGGGAAAAATAATTTGGCCAAAGAAAAACATCTGCAGCTATGGAACAGGGTATTAGTTTCTCATGAGCAGCCATAGCGGCGCCGACATCCTCGGTTTCGGAAATCAGAGGGATGGCGGGAACAGTGCAACATTTGTAACTCGATGTCAAGCGATGCAACAATGTTGTATGTCCTGCAGACAAAAAGCGGGTATATTCTCCGTTGCAGTCAGTCTTCGCCGAGGAGACACGGCAATGGTAGGCACCTCCTGCTATGGCTTCATTGGGTCCACCTATGTTTAAATACTGTTTCTTTTCTACATTATTCGGCGATGAAAGTTACCTCGAGGTGAACATACGCTAACATAATTTCATTTTCAGGAAACGGTCCAGCAATTTCTCTCTATTCCCTGGGAGGACGTCATTCACGCAGAAATATTCTCCCAACTCTCTCTTGAAGATCTTATTAATCTACAGAAGGCGGATTCGTCTTTGGAGGAGGTAGTCCGCATTTACATTGAAACTTTTACGTACGTTAATACCTACAGCGGAAGGACAAGTGTAATAAAGGTAACAATTTCTTGTACATTCGTATTACATCAGAAATTTATTTTCTATCGTAGTAGTAGTACTGTGGAAAGTGCTTCAACAGCAAAGGTCATTTCGCACGTAGGCCCCCACCGGGGAATGGAACCCGGGACCTCTTTCATTGAAGTCGAGCCGGTCAGCAGAGCTTCCCCAAGAACCGTCTATTTTCACCATCACATAACTTTTAACAAGTGTTTTTTTTATGCCTCCATATACTGAGATGTGAATTATCCTAATTTTAGAATTTCATTCAACCACTACATACCGTCAATGAGTAACGGTATGGAGTGTATTAAAAGACGCCCCCCCAATCTATACCAGCGATTGATATCTGGTAACGCATTGTCGGTGTATCTCGTAGATGGTGATCGTTGTTTCTTGGAAGTAAAATGTCCTCAACTTCGCCTTAAGGTTACGAACCATTGTATTTTTCAAAACGTTTCTTTTGGTAATCAGATAATCTAGCTACCACTGCGAAAAGCTTGTATTCTAAAAATCCGATTACTGCTCCTTAAATCGTAGACCTCTTAAGGGCGATACGCGTAATTTTTTGCAATTATCACAGCATTGCTTGCGGCTTTGATCTATCACTATTAGCGTAGAAATATCAATTCCTTCTGACTTCATATGAATTTCAGCAGCTAATTGAGGTGTTTCATCGTTTATTTATTTTGATTCAACAGGATATTCTGAAGCAGACGAAAAGGTTGAAATCGTTGCATTTCAGTTGTCAAGATTGGATCACAGACACGTTTTTACACGAAATAATAGCAAACAATAAGGAGCACCTAGAAAGTGTAAAAATTAGTCGCTGCAGATGTATTACACCCACGGGGTTACGTGCTGTCCTTCAAATCAGGGTAAGTTCATTTGTACTTCAAATAAAATTCTTTCGGTAAAATGTATTGTCGTGAACAAAAATATAATGATACTTCATAATATTGTTGCTCTATTTTACTAGTTCTAAATATTTTCCTCATTGTTTTTAAAAAAATTAACAAAGGGTGTAATCAGAATATTGATTGTTAACGTATGAATCATATTAATGAAATATCTGAAACAATTCAACTCGTGTTCCAGAGACTGAAGAAGTTGGATGTCTTCGACAATCCCTCGCTGAATGATGCCTTACTCAAAGATATTGCAAATGCACACCCCGATCTAGAATATATTGATATAACTCGCTGCAATGTTTCCAGTAAAGGCGNTGGCCGTAACGCTACTGTCGAGCCTGAAATCTCCACTGACAAAACGGGCTGCTCTAGGTTGAGCCATCTCTAAATCTGAGACTTGTACTACTTCGTGTGGATTCCATATTGCGCAGCAGTATTCAAGACTCGGTCGAATGATGGAAAAGTACGCAATTTCTTGAACTCTAGATGAACATTCTCTCAGGATTCTACTTATTAATCTTTGCTCTCTATTCGCTTTACCTATAGAATCTCGAATATGCTCCTTGAACGGTAAACTACCGCTGAATGTAACTTCTAAGTATTTATTGTGACGCACGAACTCCAAAGGATATCCTAAAATTTGGTATTGTTCGCTAATAACGTTAGTGGAACGCGTGAATGACATAGCAACTCACTTCGCATTTAAATCAAGCTGCCAATCTTTGCACCAACTTGATGTATCGTACAAGAAATTCTTACCTTTAATACATTCTCCATCGTGTAGTAGGTCTGAACATTTGTGAACTTCCCTATATAGGAGCGAACCACTTCGTCGAAGGATGAATCCGCCCTCTGTAGATTGATAAGATCTTCCAAGGAGAGTAATGACAATATCCTTGGGTGGATAATGTCCTCCCAAGGCATCGAGAGAAATTTTTGAACTGTTTCCTGAAAAACGAATTATATTAACAAATATTCAACTCAGTTACGTTGTTCAATATTTAAGGTAACTATCATTGTCGAATAGTGTAGAACAGTAACGAATATTGAACATAATTGGCCCTAATGAAGCCAGAAAGAGAGGTGCTTACCATAGTGTCTCCTCGTCAAAGACGGACTGCAACTGAGAATATTCCCGAATATTCTTTTCGGCGTGGCATACAACATTGGTTCATCGCCTTACATCAAGTTGAAAATGTTATCGCGGTTCCCGCCATCGCTCTGAGTTAGAGGACTAAGTAGAGGACGTCGGCGCCGGAATGGCTGGCGATGAGAAACGTATGCCCTCTTCCATAACCACGTATGCTTTACTTTGACCAAAGTGTTCCCATAAGAATGCATTGGACGGTTTTTCTTACATTTTTCGGAAATTTTTTTCAGGTACTTCACGTAAAGCTAGGAAATTGAAATTTTAACTGCAAGTGCAGGAAGTAATTCTCTTCCGCGTACTGGAAAGACCGCTCCCAAAATGATCGTAGGTTCGACGCTAGGTCGATGTAAAACATTCAAAGGACCTAATTCCCAGGGACAAGGGAAATTAATGGTATATAATTGCTTATCTAAAGCAGATTACACATCTGGTCCGCACATGTGTTTTTTTATCTCTCCTTGGCCGTAATATCGCGCCCCATCCCTCTCACCGATTGCGATGCTGGGATTGGGAATTTAATTTGACTGAGGCAGATTATCAATTTTTTCCTAAAGCGGCGAAAGACAAGTTGCCCTTGCGTATTTTTAATTTGATAAGCTTCTTGAAATGAATTATTCTTGAAACTATAATAATAGTCAAAAGCGAAGATAAAACACGTAGTAAGAACAATGTAGCATCTATAAGATGCCACAAATGGCCAGCGGCGTATGGCAGGGGGTGTATAAATGTCTTATATAATCTATCGTATATATTAAGCTTGCAGTATGCAAGCATCTTTTNTTATTAAATAACTTTAAATACTTGAAAATAGTTTGTCGAATGATTGATCGGTTTATTCTCGGCATACCGTCGAATTCATACTAAATACAATCAAATGTTTTATTGAAGAAATCGCCTCCTTTTATTGCTCATTTTTGTCGTTTACTCTAAAGAATGAAGCAGTTTTTCAGAAATACCATTACGGACGATTAACGAATTATTTCAGAAAAAAGTTTAGAGTTTGGCTCGAATTAACTCTGATTAATTTGATTAGTTTATAACCTGTGTTTGCTACAAAAGTGCACCATCAAGCGAATTTTTATCTTGAGTCCTTCGCTGTGAAAAGCCTGGGAAAATTGCACTCTATCTCAGAGGTAGAATCGGCTCCTACCGTGGGATTAAGAATTTTGTTTTGTGATACCTTTATTTTCTTATCAAGAAATCAGCTATCCTAAAGAAGAGTATCGAAAGAAACCCCCTTATCTACGAGGCTAGACAGAAGAGGAAATCCGAGGATGACCATACAGAAAATGTAAAGATCTTGGTCAATCAAATGAGGTATACGTTCGACTAGAAGGGGTCTCAGTGCATCTAGCGACTGGAAAAATCAGCTTTTTCCGTGGATGGCAGATCGTCTTGAACTGTATTTTCACCATATGTTCACCACAGGGAAGGGGACCTAAAGGAAATCACGCATGAAGCGGGAGCGCTTAAAACGGGTTTTTTCTGTAATTATCCATTCGATATCGGTAATTCCTAAAGGAAGTGCATTGAGTAACCAATTTAAAAAATGATGGACTTGATTTGCTGATAAGACAGCAGTATGAAAGGATTATTCCTTATCATAATTTGTCGTTATTTTAACCAAAGTATCCTGTTTGCTAGTCCAGATGACTCGCAATTTATTCTCCACAAGAATATTGTTTTTCCAACTCTTGCAGGCTTCACTTCTTTGACAACATTTAATTGAAGATAATAGTCCTACAAAATCGAACCAAGTAAAGAAGAAATAAAAACGAATTCCTAATTTTCCCTGGAGCATGGTTTAACTTGAAATTCCCCGAACATGATTAAAACACGGAATGTTAAAACCTTTTGTAGATATTTAAGGGGCACGGCAAACGTAATTGTGGAGTCTGAGTTCTACATTTTCCTGTCATGACTCTTTGGAATTTAAGTCCATGTAAAATCAATGGTAGGATAAAGATTGTATTTTGAAGATGAGGGTTATAATATAAATTCTGAATTTTCAATTCCAATAAACAAATCGCAAGGAACAACTAACAAGAAAATATGTTCACCTAAAAATTTATTAGAAATCATTAAATTAGTCTGGACCAGTGAGGGAAATCTGGATCCAGTGTTTCGAAGTCAGCCATCCGTCAAGAACTAAGGGGGGTGTGCGGACCCCACGGACCTTTCTTTTCGTTTATGTCAAAGACGAATTTTTTTTGCTAATGATGCCAATGACGCAATAAATAAGAGCGGGAATCAATCTGTTTGCTGTTATTCAACCGTCTCGTAGAGAATTTTTCCCTTTGATTGCTACATGGTTTATTTTCATGTATGAATGAAATTATCAGTGTTAAATTCATCGGAATTTCATTAAATCGGGGTATAAAGATAAAATAACCAGTAACATGCCTAAAAAGGAAGACAAAAGAAAGGTATGGTACCCTTACCGTAAGGTGTCATGCCATCTTATTTTCTTTGTCGTTTATCAATGGCTTCTTTTCTAATTCCCCGACAATAATGTTCATGGCCTAGGAAAAAAATTATTTTCAAGTTTCAGGGTTACATTCCATCTTAGGTTAAAGTTTATTCTAAGAGGAGCTTTATTTCTCACTTCCAAAGCGGGAGTTATGGTAAACTTTACTGTAAGATGTATTGTAATCTCATTTTCTAGGTATTATCTTTTAGCAACGGCGAAAATACGCAAACATTTTGAATCGACTGTCGCATTTTTCTAACTAGATTCTTTCAGAGGTGATAGTTTAATTCTCATTATAGTTCTATGCAGTGAAATATTTTAATCGCTTTTCCACCATACAGTCATACGAAAGGAGCCTCGCCTATAAGGCGGAAAGTGCTTCTCGGCGATTTGGAGATGACGATTCAGAGGTAACGCCAAGATCATTCAAAATGGATTAAATGGAAATCGTTGATAAGAAATTATGTCCAGGAGAAAGAGATGACGCATTGCTTTTCCTGGGGTGACGAATATAACAGGCCCAACGAATCATCATGAATCTTCGACAAATGCATAATTTATACGTTCTCCAGTTTTACTTTACACGATCGCTTTGTCTTCCCTTATATTTGAAGGATAATAAGATTTTATAGTAAAAGAAAAATATTCCATACCACGCCATGTTAACGTATTTATCAATTTGAATTCCAAAATTAGTTTTTTTTCATAAAAGATAATGCCTAGAAAAAATGAGCTGAATTAGCTGAATCTGCTGATAACTTTAAGTTAATTTTCCGCAAAACTATCGTCCGTAAAACCTTTGTTGGGGGTAATTTGTTATTCTTAACTTGAAAACTATCTAACTGCCAACTTTTATCGTCCAAATCGCCAGCGGTACTATATTTTCTCCTTAGTCTTCATCAAATATTCAGGGCGTGATCCCTGAATTGTCATCTCCAAATCGCGGAGAAGCACACTCCGATCTATCCGCCTTATAGGCGAGGCTTCTCTGGTGTGTGGGGGGAGGAAAGCATTGAAATAATTACTTTTCTATTTATAACGAGAATTAAGCTGTCATCTCTGAAAACATGTTTACCAAAATGCGACAGTGGTTTAAACATTTTAACGTTTATACGCCGCTGAAGATGTCCCTAGGGACCTTTTGACGGTGACAATCACATCGGGGAAGGTGGTTTCCTTAGAGAAGGAATAATTGGAACGCTAGTCAAGTCAAATGAACTTTTCATTCTCACTGCTAAATGGTCCCAACCTTAGGATTGGGTATCTTAGCAAAGAGAAAATATTATGATAATCACTACAGTCGTGAGTAACACTGAAATAATTCCAACGTTTTCTCGCAACCCGTCTTCCCGAAGAAGCCTCGCCCATGAGGCGGGGGTATCGGTATGTGCTTCCCGGCGATTTGTAGATGACGATTCAGAGATAACTCCAACGTCTCGGCCAGCCGAAGATGACTAATTAGAAAAGAGGCCGTTGATAAAAGATATCTTACGGCCAGATAGAGTCGATTTTATTAATAGTTACAATTTTAGTTATAAGAATAAATGATTCAGAGATAAAAAGGAATTGAATTTGTAATGTTGCAAACTCACACTAGCACGCTTAGGAAAACCGTTTAAAGTTTCATATCTCATGCGAGTATGTTTTTATCAGTTTATGGTGTAGGGAAGATCATGTCGCCATACGAGAGACTAAAGAGTGACTCACAGCACCCTGTGGTGATTATTCCGTCCCTATCCTTTCCTACTGTAAGTATAACTTTAAACCCGTTTTTGTATAAAAGCTCTTTATTTCCACATTTCCGATGCTCTTCAAGCCCAACGACCCTGCTTGCTGCCCACGGCCCCAAAATCTCCCGTGTCCGCGCCTTCGCGGTGCAAGACCATCCGCAGCCGGAGACATCTTCCGCCAACGCCGGACCGAGCCACTGGACGCCAAAAAGTAGCCGTGCGAATATTCATTTCTTATAAGTACAATAATTTAGTTGTGTTCTAAATTAGTGCCGATCGGACGTTCTTTATGTCCTCGCGACAATGAAATCCTACTTTAAAGGGAAAGACAGTTAATACCCGCTTTGCCGCTTGCGTTAACTTATCAGGGTAAGAACGGGAAATATCTACTTTTTGATTCTTTTTAAGTTTTTCTTAACTCAAATGGAATTTTGCCTTAAGCTTAAACTAAATTCAATTCAATAAATACACCAGAAAAGTACCGAACAAAAAGTTTTCTTGGTGCCGCTGTCCTACATCAATACCATGGAAGTTATATAAATACGTAGTAATATAGTATGGCAAGCGTTATTACTCATTGGGTGAAGGAAAATCCCGGCGCCGACAAGGATAAACAACATTTCGCGGACTTCAGCTTTTTCATCTGACAATAGTGTAAGCCCACATAGACGCCTAATCACCAAGAGAAGGAGCTTGCTTTATTTATGCAAAGGTCTCGGTCGTGTTTGCAAAAGGATTGCTTCGCTCCATGTTGTCGAGGTTCGTATCCTGATATGACAACGCTAAAAGATATGACGCAATTGAGAATAGAGAATTACCTCCTAACGAGATGGTTTCCAGGCCGTTAAACGTCTATTGGTCAGTTCTCTAAAATTTAATTATGCTTTTGAGCTCTTGTTTAAGTTAATAATAACAGGTTTAAGTTACATATGGATAATGAGCAAATACTAAGTTTACTCCGTAAAGAACAAGTTTAATTAAGTAAAAGAAGCCGTTGATAAAAGATTAATACGAGGAAAGATGAGAAGACAAGACTCCGTATGGTAAGGGCTACCACACGTCCCGTTTTGATCGGGACTTCCCTGTATTTTAGGCATGTTACTTGTGAGTCTATCTTTTTATTTCTTATCTGGTATTGCTTACAGTCTTACCATTTTTACCCCGCTTTTAATATAGTTACGACATTGCGAAGATGATTGATTTCAGTTATATGTGAAAATAAATGATTTAGTGATCAAAAGGAAAAATTCTCTACGATTTGCTGAATAACAGCAATCAGATCGATTCCCCATTCCTAGTTATTATGTCATTGGCATCATTCGCATAAACAATTCGTCTTTGAGCCTACACAAAAAGAAGTTTACTAAAAATAAATTTTTGTCATTGAGGATGACCATCAATGCATTATATAGATGCGATACATTTACCGACGGAAAACTTTGTAAACCGTAGAATCGGTGAAATATATTTGATCCCTCACAAATAACTTAACATGGGGTGCCTACATTGGTAATATATGTAGACAAGCTGTTAGGAAACCCGGATTCGTTAAGAGGAGAGTCGGTAGGAACGAAGAAAAAAGTCCGTGGGCTATGTTAAGTTGCCTTGGTCAGGCCTCATCTGGAATATGTGTGTAGTTTATGGTATCCTACAGAAAAAAGAAAGTATTCAAGAATTAGAAAAAGTACAGCGAAAGGCGATACGTTTCGTAAAGAATTATTACGATGAATCAGTGAGCATTACTCAAATGCTTCAGGACGATGGTTGGGAAGCTCTAGAAGATAGAAGATTTAAACAAAGGATAAATTTACTAAATAAGTTCAG
>KZ309648.1:32421-49006 GCA_000376725.2 Ladona fulva
AATTTCATCTTAAATTTACGCGCTTTACAAGCTCTTACACACAACTCACCTCTACATCAAGTAAGGGCAACTTATACCTTATTAAAGCTAATCATTAATAATACTTACACGGAGTAGAGGAGGTATTGCCGTCGAGATACGGGCTGGAGGGAGATCTTCCTCTATAGAATCTACAATATATCTCACTCCATCCTTAGGAATCCGGTACAATTTTATAAATTCATTGTCTGGCATCTCTAGAGGATTACTGGAATCCCTTAACCTCCTCCTTATCCTTCTTAAACGACGTTTCCTCTCCATTTCTCGGGAATACAAAACATAATAAAGGACTTCCTCGTCCGCCATCTTTCTCTTTCGTTAGCTAACGAATGCTTCAAACGTGAGCTTTTGAGCTTTCGATAGCTTCTTTCGTTACTTTTCGAAACGTTTCGATACGAACGTAGGTCTTAATACCACTTTCGAGTTTGCTTTCGATAACTGGCAAAACATGGCGGATTTATCGAAAATAACGTTAAATCTATCGAATATCACTTATCGAAAGAAAGTCTTAATATGGGCCCAGTAATTTTCCAAACTCATGGGAACCTTTCCTGTTCAGATGCAACCCATCCCTTCCCAAATCCGCTTCACTCAGCCAACCGTTTGGATCCACAAACGTCACGTCTTGCCTACACACCCAGTCTAAGCAGTCATTAATTTTTCGAATAAAGCCATAAGATACGTCCCTTCTTCTTATAACACCACTTATCACTATTTTCGCCTTTTTAAATTTCTTCTTCGCCGTAATGCATAAGTCCCACACGCAACCCATCAAGTGCTCCGCCGATTTGACCGATTTCACATTATTAGTTCCCACATGTAAAACCACCGCTTCTTCATCTCTTGCTTCTTCCAACTTTTCAATCTTTCTCTCCAGCTGTTCCACCCTAATTCCCGGCAAACATTCCACTAACGTATTGCTATTTCTGCAATACTCTCCGCCATACCTGATCACCGAGTCTCCCATAATTCTCACTCCACACTTCTGATATTCTTTCACATTAACTTCCTTCTGCTTCATTACATATACACTCGATGGCACCTCTGTACATCGTAAGTGCCATTGCAATCGCCGTTATCGTCAAATTCTTCACCTTCCCACTGTGGTACTGGAAGGTTCGAAACGTCCCTAGCGTGTCAGCCGTTCCTATTCTTGGCAGCATGACGTCGGCATTACTCCTCACCAAAGCTCTGCCTGATGTCTATGGGGATATCTACAAGAAAGCTAATGGGAAGAGATACATGGGATTCGTCAAGTTCATCAGACCTGCTATTCTCATGAAAGATCCTGAACTCATTAAAAACACCCTTAACCGCGATTTTGACCACTTCAATTCAAACGATGTGTTCATAGACGAGAAAGTGGATCCCATGTTCGGGAAACACATCTTTGCACTCAATGGAGAACGATGGAAGAAACTGAGGGTTGCTTTATCCCCAGGATTCAGTTCAGGAAAGATGAAGGGAATTTATCCCTTGGTTGGTGAGGTAATTTGTCGCTCGCCGCTTTACATATACCTTTGTGTACTTTTGTAGGCTTATGGTGCCTTTGAAATCTAACGTGTTGTTGTTTTACTGGGTGGAATAGATGATACCACCGTAGGTTGAGTTAAATTCTCAAGAGGATACTCTATAAGCCATCAAGGAAACTCCAGTCGTATGCGCATTTCCCTAACGATGATGGCCTCTTCAGGGACGATCACAACGCTGTATCGTCCCTGACGTAGCTGCCATCGTCCCTGAAGAGGCTATCATCGATAGCAAAATTCACATAGTACTGGACTTCCCTTGATGTTTTATGTAGTATCCTCTTGAGAATTTGTTTTACTGAGTTCTCTACATGATCTACGGAATATTAATAAAAAAATCTGATTCCTAGGTCTCAGAAAATTTGACATCATACGTGGCTGAATGCTTGGAGTCTTCCGGTGAACAAGGCTGGGTTACGGAGTTGAAAGATCTGTGCGCGAGATTCACCANAAATAAGGAATAGCAATGGCCCGAGAACGCTACCTTGTGGAATGCCTGAAGTAATATCTATCTCTTTAGAGAAAACATCTCCGATTCTAACTCTCTGTTTCCTCTTTTTTAAGAAATTTTGTATCCAGTTAGTAACCCGATGGTCAATATTTAAATTACGGATCACATAATAAGAGAAATCAATTGCGGGAATCAATGCAGAGGTCATAAATTGGATAAAGTACTTACTCTCCGATAGAGACCAACGCGTAGTACTGGACGGAATTATTTCTAACTTGGTTAAGGTGACCTCGGACGTCCCGCATGGTACCGTAATCGGACCGTTCCTTTTTTTAGTATACATAAACGACCTTAGCAATCTTAGTGATAATAAATTTAGGATATTTGCGGACGATACGGTCATTTACAGGGAAATAGAGAGTAAAGAGGATAGACTAACTTTGTCGAATGATTTAGATAGCATTAATAAATGGTGCGATGATTGGCAATTAGAGCTAAATGTAGACAAATGTCTAGTATAAATTTCTTTGAAAGAATTTCTATTATTAATGATTATTCGTGTAGTCTCCGTGGGATAAACTTGTTAACAATAGTATGGGTGAAATATCTTGGAGTAACGCTCATTAATAACAACATGGAGTACCCAAGTTCATAATAAATGTGGAAGAGCACTTAAAAAACTCGGCTTCGTTAAGAGAGTAATCGGTAGGAGTGAAGTAAAAGTTCGCGGGCGATGTTATTTTGCGTTAGTTAGGCCTCACCTTGAGTATTGAGTAGTGTATGTGGTCCTGCCGATAAGTGTTGTATTCGAGAATTAGAAAAGGTACAGCGAAAGGCCTTATGTTTTGTGAAGCATTGCTATGATAAATCAGTGAGCGTTACTTAGATGTTTCAGGACAAAATATGGTATTATTTAGAAATTAGAAAATGTCAACAAAGGATCAATTTACTGGATAAATTTAGAGTAAGCACGCTCAGGGATGATGTAGCTGATATAATGCGTTCACCACGTTACATAGGCGATCCGATACTGCAAGAAAGATCAGGGAAATAAATACTAGATCGAATCGAAGAATCTAAATCGAGGAACTAATTTTTTTCTGTGAACGATACGCGATAGTTATCGATTAGGGAAACAGTCATGGTGCATGCAAACCCTACCACAAGTTGAAAGGCGGCTTGCAGGGTACTCACGTAGACATAGAATCAGAGAGAGAGAGGAATTACTAATCAGTTATTACTCAAAATATTTTATATATAACTAGTAAATACCCACATCAAGCATAAATTTATTTATTTAAAAATGAAATATCCGTTATTGTATAAATGTGGTCATCCTAAGACAGAAAGTGTTAATTGTAAGTCGAAAAACCGTGGGTTTTTCTCTGAAAACCTTCAACCGAAGAGTTTTTTCCCCGCAACCCTATCCTTTACTTTTTAATGAATTTTTTTATATAATTTTTAACACTAAATTCTATGTAAATGTATGACTGCAGAGGTTAGGTGTAAGAGAGGCCCACATGGGCCTAACCTCGCCGAATAAAGTGTTTTATATTAATAATAATAATAACTATTTGACATATTTGTGACTGTTAGATGGACTGATTGATAATGGATATATTTCTAATAAATTTGCGCATGATTAAATGTATGAAAGATAAATCTTTCCAGTGTGACAACGAAAAAAACATTCATGAAACTACAATAACACAGACTTGAGATTCACTTCGTGGTATTTATTCACACAAAACGGATTCATGGCAGAACTTTTACTAAACCTAAACCTGTGGTTTAGTAAAATCTCTGTCAATTAGCCGTTTTGTATTCATGACACTTTTGCATTTTTTAACTTTATGCTACAAAATTAGTTAGAAACATGCTGCCTTTTTCCAAGCGCTTATTCACTCTTTATACTCCGGGCATAATCTTACAGGATAAAGAATTGAGCTCGAAATTAATAATCGGATTTGGTAAGTCACCGAAATATTTGCAGCAGTTCGTCACTACGTCTATCCAAAACCTAAAAAGTCGCATTTACATAAATTTCAAATGTGTATCCAACGACCAAGTGGGCAAATCCGTTTAGGAACAGAATCTGGGCATAGAAAACTATAGTTATTTCAATTGCCATTGTGCGGACCCATCACCAGTTCCGTCAACGACGGGAAGTCAGTGCAGAAAATTAAAATGGAGATTTTTTAATCCGCGCCGTTTTAGATACGAACCAAGTGTTCTCTCAAATCACTAACCATTGTGTGAGTATTCTCACACCACATAATTTAACCACGCCCTCTAACGTACTACTACTTCGACGCACCTTTCGACACCCGCATGTCTTGCACCTTCGTTGGTAATCCACGTCCAAACGGCGAGCGCCGAAATGGCGGCACCTGGTTGAAGGGCACGTCCTATCGCAGATCCGTAGATCTACGGATCTACCTATCTATAGGCACTGCGTCCATGCTCTCTTTGGAATGTACCCAATGTGTGGGATGGGCTTAGCCACGTCATTCTCGGATAGTTGGGATGCTCCAAATTCCTCACAGGGCAAATTACGACTCCACCTACGCCTGCGGACATATTCTACTCCAGGACGCCTAACTTTAAACATAAACTCTTGGAGAGATGACCTGGATTTTGGAAAATATTAGCGGAAGAGTTTATCTATCTACCGGGTACAAAATAAGTGAAAGGAATGTAAATATCGTCGACTCAGTTGAATGTCTCTGAATCTCACAAATAACTTAAACTGGAGCACACATAACAGAAAAATACGCGGTAATGCAACAAAAAAAACTCGGTTTGTGTAATTTTATATTCGTATTGTATAAAGATGCGATAAAAAGGCTAAAGAGCGACGTCAGGTCACCTTAGGTGTTTTCCTTCCATGGAGATTTATTCGTAAGTACTTCACCTAACTTTTTTTTGTATTTCCACAAAGTAATTTATTTCACTTTTCCATTTTTCTTTTCTTTATTTCCACTAGGCCCACCCTCCGGTTCCGGGGCAGTTGACCAAGTGGCACCGAACCCTACCCTCCATATAGAAAGAGGTCTAGATACATGGGGGATTTATGATTCCAATTTCGTAGTTTTCTGTTTTCCATGAGGTGGAGAAGCAGCCTAGGTAGAATGTAAATAACTTTTATCAACATTTTGAGACTTTCCCAATATATCGAAAGTTTGAAAGTCCTAGGTGGTTATTAAATTGGAACTTTTTTGCTCCAAATGAAACACTGCGAATTTGGGACATTTCTCACCGCCCGTTTAGTAAATAAATGTTTAATCAAAAAACACGTTAAAACCTTAAGGTTGTGTTAAATGTTTATTTTTGATTTTGGACAGGTTATATTATTTTCTTATTTAAGTGCGGTAAGAAATCAAGGAAGTTTGTGGTCATATTTACTCCACGCAATTAACTACGTAAGTTATTTTGACGCGAATGTTCATAAATTCATGCTCTATTTTATTTGCTTTCAAACCTCGAATAAAGAAACGTTTCACCAATTCAATTCGTCATAAGCGCGGAAGAAATGTTGGCAATGCCAATTTGTCCATTGATTGACATAAACCTCTTCGAAGGATTCAATGGCAGTGGTTATTAGTTTTGATAATTTTTAATTTGATAAAAGGACGAGCTTTTGCAGTCAGACGAAAGCTGCACGGATGTATATTTTATTGTTTTTATACTAAAAAGTCTCTGAAATATTAAGTTAATAATATCCTACGCTATCTATAATTTATTGCGAGTATAATCCAGGGATAATACCCAGGATTCCTGAGATAATTCTCCCAGGAATTTTCCTCTTCAGGAATCTCTGGGATAATTCTCTTTTCTAGATGGGCTTGTTAATAGCATCAAAAAGGGTTCCGATATGTTAATTTGCATCTCTTTGAGAAAGTAAAGCTCCCAATCGATCTCATGGAAGTTATGTTTGCAATTCTTGTTGTTGTCGTAACTTGTTCGCGAATAATTCGGCGGACAATGCGGGGTATCGGCGGTCCGATAATGTAAAAGGAAACAAGCGAATTAGTAGCGAAATAGTTTTAATAAAATTCAAGAAATCAATAGAGAGGCTCGGAAATGTACTCAATCCCAGCATTAAAGAAGCGGCATAAAGTAATTCTAAAGATATTCTCACTTTAAGTTCCTTTGTGCATATAAATATGGGCAAAAGTATATCGTATTTTTCCCGCATCAATCAAACCATCTACCGGTCTTAATTATATTATTGAAGACCGACAATTGTCTTTTTCTGGCTTAGAAAGACTTAGTTAAGCTCCGTCTTGCTTGACGAAGGCGTTTACTAGTATGAAGTATAATTCTCTTAAACAAGATACCTAAAGAGGAAATTTGTTCCTGGAATTAATTTTAACTAATTTCGTCTGATGACAAATTGTGATATTGATGGGTAAACACTTCTATAAATTCGGGAAATTTGCGAATTGACTGTTACAGTTGATTTCAGGATCATTGCCTTTTTGAATAGTCATCAGCCAAAGAGTAGTCGAAACCTCATGCCCTCTTTTGTTGGCTACTAAAAGCTTTGGAGAAGGAAAGAGGATTACTTGGCGTAGAGTAAGTAAGGAGTGGAATGAGGTAGTTTACCATAACTGATCACATATAGACTGTAAGTGGAATGAATCAACGCAAGTGAATTGCAATGACCTTATGATTGTCACTCATTAAAGAAGACTGTCGTTATTGAGAATAACTTTTACCTCCCGCATTCATTCTTTCGGTCGTAAGAAAAACCGAGACAAAGTATAGTGAATGCTAATTGCAAACTGCTGTACTCGAAGAAAAGGTTTTTCAAGGTTTGGTTGCAGAAATAACATTTGTGATGTCAGTGAGAATACTTAACGCGATCTGTTCAAAGTCAGTTATTTACTACAACTATATCACTTTGTAGAGAGTGAAAGCGCTAAATTCGTGAATTAGTGAAAATGTTCAGCAGATTTTTTAAATAAATATATATTATACGTAAATAAGATGTTCGATAACTTTCAATGGACTTGGAGGCGACGCAATCTACAAGGAGGCAGATGTCGCACACAAAATCAACGGAAATCGCAAAGTTGAGTAACCGCAGACTTTGTTCTTTCGTCGAAGGGAGGCGTAAATAAAAGGGAATTCGGGAGAATAAATGCAGAAATCCTCGCCTTTCTCTCCAGAGGAATGTCTCTAACGTAACCCTCATTATATCCCAGTATGTATTGTATTTACATTGGTATGTACCAACCTGCAGCCTCCTATCGAAATGAGTGTAAACATGAAGCGATCGACGTTTTCCTTTGACTTGCAGGCATCGGTCGATGAAATGATGATTTTTTAAAACGATTTCCACCTTTCTTAGTGAAACTTCCAATGGACCTGAATATCAGGGAGATCAGATGATAATTCTCTAAAAACCTTCGTAAACGTAAATTAATTTATTTACTAATCTCAGCCTCTCCTCTATTTTCCTTTCTTTGAGGATTTTCAACCTGTGTTAGGGAGATAATTTCGTAGCGCTTGTATTTTTGCCGTAGCAATCAGCAATAAACAAGATTTGTAAAGCAAAAAGCCGAGTCGTAAACACTCATTTTTAAATATCCAGAAATGGAACAGTCTACATGAAGAAGTCTTCCAGAAAGTGTCAAAGGCTTTACTAAAGGTTTATGTAAAAAAATATTAATAAGTTTGATAAGTGAGCCTCATTAGCGTCATTTGCAAACTACCGTAGTTAATGGAGGAGGTAATGAAATACTAATGTTGCTTACATTGTTGTATTAGTTAGCGTCGCCATCTGACTTAGCGTCGAACTGAGGCGGTGTTGTAGAATAAATTAATACATTTTTAAAGCAAAAAGTATTTCCTTGCGCTCCACTTTCTCGAGTTCACGGACACAAACTTCCTCCTCCGGACACGCATATCCTTCGTTTTTTTCAGAAGAATAGTCAGTCTGAGCGAAGAAAAAGTCCCTTTTGTCACTTTGCGTATGATTGTAGTGTATGGGCCGACACAAAACAAACAAAGTGTTGTATTCGAGATTTAGAACAGATACAGCGAAAGACGGTAAAGAACTGGGAGGAAAAATCAGTGGACGATCCTTAAGGATGCAAGGTGCCAATATTTAAAGGATAAAAGATTTAAACTAAGGCTTAATTTACTCAATTTATTCAGAAAATGTAAGACTGTACGTTGAAAATATAAATAATGCGGTAATATGTATCCCCCTTTTACATAAACCGTTTTAATACTGTGAGAAAAATGAGGGAAATAGATTCAAGGACTAGTTCAAGAATTCAGTTTTCTGTTGACGATACGCGACAGTAATTGATTATGGAGTTCCTGCCACACACCGAAAGGCGGTTCTCAACGTATACAGGCAGACCTGTTGTCATAATTGAGGTCAGATTATAGAAAAGCATCGCCATTAAGTTTATTTCTTCAATTTTATACGAACTATATTGGCTCCGTCACTTCTTTTAATATTGAGTTCCAGTTGTCACTTTTGGCAACACTTATGGCTATCTACCAAATAGCCAGCTAAAGATATTCCTCATTTAATATTTTGCTGTGTATTACTGAGTCACCCGAAAATATCTCTACATTACTTTTAATTTCGTTTCTTAAATTGTAGTTGCTTATTAATAAATGACCAATAATCTCTTGGAAGTTATAGTCATTTTATTATCTGCTGTCCACATTTTGTTTCTCACGTTGTGCTCTTTCTGGCAGAATAATTTCGCAGCCATCTTCAGGGTGATGCTCGGAGACAATCCACCAGACGACCCGGCTCGAGAGAACTTCCATCAATGTATTCGCCGGGAAAGGACCACATGTGGTAAGAAGTCATCGATTCTCACTTCGACCGCTTACGCCAATCTGTTAAATTATGCATATTTGGTCGGATTATTACTATATGCATATATCTTGAGTTACGCCTGAAATATGTCGTTGATATATTTCAGGCGTAACTTTGAATTGATTTGTAAAAACATATAGAGGGAGTGAATTGAAGATAAATGTGTTACTTCGGCGCCTTTTTAGGTTAATGTAGAACAAGTTACCTTCATCGCTCTTTCAGTCGTTTCCTACGAACCCAAAATATTTTATAATAAATGAGCTTCCATAATGCATTTGTAATTGCTGAAATAGATGAGTTTAATTTTAGAGGCGAAATAAAAATAGGAGGAGGATAAAGTAGAGGAGTGCGTGTTAGCTGCGAATACACGAACCCGGGAACTGAAAATCGGGTGTGTTTAAGATGTAATTAATAATTAGTTATTCTGATGAGTGATTATTTTATCGATTCAATTTATTGCATTGCAATATGGTAATAATAATTTTTGTATTGTATATTTCTTAACGCTGCCGCCAGACTTGGTCTAACTGCGGTGGTAAACTTGTAAATAAAGAGCAAATTGAAACTGAGTAAGATTTTGAGCGCAAATCCAAAGAGACCAAAAGAGCAGGAGGAGGTGCAATTCTCCTCTTATTTATTTCCAACTCCAATGGAATTCCAACAATGGAGTAAAGAGAATTTTCAGAGAATTCGAAGGCCAAAGAAAAGCAAGAGATATCAAGCTGGATACTCCTGGGGAATAACATTTACGCCAATCCGCCACTTATTTGTGGAAACTCCATAACGGAAAGAGAGGAACAAAACACAGTGATGTATCACAAAAAAGTGATAAAAAGCGTTTATAATGCCGGTAATGCGGATGAGAAAGCGAGATTAAGGAGAGAGAATTGTGCAGAGATTCGCTCCTTTTAAATGAAGCGAGAACTTCACTTTTCCTTTAGCATACCAATACCTTATTCCTAACTGTTTGTGAAATATGGACGTTATACTCGATCTCTCAGCCGCAGATCTCGATTTCCCAGATTCAATCTGTTTGACGAACTGTGGCCAGAAAATCCCTTCGTTGTTTAAACAGCGCGTTCAATCGCAATTCATCTCGATCGGTCAGTTCTTCTCTTTTGGGAATGTAACAGAAAGAGGTGAGCGACCAAAAGAGAGAAATTTCCAAAATTTGCGTAACGCTCAAGTTTTTTTCTAAACCAGAAATCACACAACTTTCAAAAAAATGTTCTCATTCTTTAATAACGCCACTCCGCAGATAATAGACTCCTTTCTCGATACCTGAGGTCTCAGGATCGATTATGTGCAGTTCAAACCAACTTTCCTAAGAAAGTCACGTAAAGTTCATGTTTCTCACTTGCAGATTCCAAAGAAAATTTTAATCGCAAAATTAAATAAGATATAATAGTCGCATAAGGTAGAGATGAGTACTGTAAGATAGGGAATTGTTAACCAGTATATTCGATGAAAAACGTTTGGGAGAAAAGTTTAATAAGAAATCGATGGAAAAATAAATTTATCACCTTTATAAGAATTACATTTTCGCGAAATATAGCTTTTACTTCCTCAGAATGAGTGGATGAGGGGACAAGCAATGAAGCGACAGCCCCAAGTACACCAAATCAATCTATGGATCAATCGAGCTGAGCCTCCTCTGAAGACATGATGCGGAAGATGTGAAATAAGATGAAACTTTCTCAGAAACGAAACATGATGCAGGTTATTTGGGAAACATTTGAAAGGAGATCTTCGAATCCGTAAATTTAATGTGAGGAAAGGCATTGGTTCTGCATCAATGTAGGTGTGCATTCTATAGTGCAATTGTGTAACTCAGCTTGGCACGTGGATTTTTTAGTTTGGGATTACGGGGGGGTGTTCCACCTCTGTCCTCCCAAACGGGCGTTTCCATGTCTCTTTGCCAAACAATTGACATCCGTACTGCCCCATAGTGACGCAATCACCTTATAAAATGTTTCCATTAACTCGAAGTTCTGAATAGGTAAATCTCTTACTAAGTCACACAACACAGATCACACAACTAAACAACACAACACAAAAGTACCTCGGATCACAGTTTCATTTCGTCCCAATTCGAATGAAAAACGCCGATGAGCCAACCATCGGGAAATTCGGAGGTATAATAGAAATATTGACTCAGATACTGAAATTGGATGATTCTGCTAATGTATATAATGTCTAAGGCTGGAATAAGCTATCTATGACCCGTGGGCCACCAAGTAACCCATTTGATAATTTCCAGTGATCCACTCGAGTGCAAAAGTTGATTGTCATAGCGACGAAGACAGTGACGAAAATGGAATCGCGTGAGTGAGATGGTTATGGATAAACAAATTATCGAAAAACAGGGATAATTCAATCTTTCTCTCTCTTATGACGTTCATAATAAAATAACGAACTGCAACTCCTAAGCATCTTCCCAAGCGACAAGGTATGGCCTTAAGAGAACTAGCAACGACGTTCGCAAAGTATGTTAACAAACAATTCATTATCATTTGCGCACATATTCTGTTATTTTCATTTGTTTTATTGATTATTAAGAGTTTTTCGAATCTTTTTAGCGACAATAATTTTATTGTGGTTATATTTCTACTGTTACAAGAGAAGGAATTTCAGCTTTCTTTAGAACGCGAAAATACTCATTTCTGTGAATTCACAGAAAGCGGTGGTTCATCATATGCACCACTGACCCGAAATATCTTTCTAATAGTCACTTTTTCGGTGATTTTGACCCGCTGCCGAAAAAAGTTGCCGATGCCTGGTCTAAGGAATTCATCAAATTTGCTAAAACGAATTTTTGTTAGTTAAAATATCATTTTATTACTCTGATTAAATATCATCTGAGTCTATAGATGCACCTTCCATTCTCTTAATATATTAACTCAGCTGCTAATTTGCTTAATAATCCGCACAAACTAAATGTATACATTCACATATTGCATTCTCTTCTTTAGACAAAACTCCCCATTATACCGCTGACGAAACTCTGTGCATGAGATAAAGGATCATATATTTTGCGCTCAATCCACATTTTTCCATTTTTTTCCGAAATGTGCTCTGATGTCAATTCGCCCTTAACACCGGCGGCGGCCTTTGAATATTAATTAATTATTATATTGAATATTAATTAATAATATTGTATTAATAGGAATATTTATATGAAATAATTTGAATAGAATAGATTTCCCTGAGTAGCGTCCGATTTAGAAAATTCTGAGCGACTTTTAATGTGACGAGAAAACATAATTTTGAATAATCGATAGTATTGTTGCAAAGGAAAAATCCCTTGAATAAGGAAAATCGAAGCCGCGGATAATGCGACCACCTCGTCCTAAATTCCGCTACTAACTTTCTTTACTTGTTTCGAGGCTTTACTTGAACTGCAATTGATACCAATATTCTGCGTTGACCAATATTGAGTTTTCTCTTGGAAAAGCCATTCCGCTTGCTTTCCGGCAACCTTCTCAACAGTGAAAGGAAGGCCATAAAGAACGGAAATAACCTCGATTTCCATTAATGTTGTACATATATAGCAGATCATTTTTACTTCTGGATTAACAACTATCTGGTTTACTCCATTACTAAATTAATATAATTAACCTCGAATAATCGACGGAGAGGAAACACAATTACAAAATTAGTGTCATGAATATAAACGTAGGCATGTCAGTTCAATGTCTCGGAATCAATCTAATTGAAACCAGAGCACACATATCTCGCTCCGCAGCCGGATATTTGGTCCGCGGTGATTTGGTCCGCTACGATTTGGTCCGCGGCGGCTGGGGGCTACGATGATTTAGTAACTAAACGCGATAAATTGGTTGTTGGGCAAGGCTGAGATTTATCATAATTAATTGTTATCGTTATTTCTGGATATATTGCAATAATTTAGACCTCAATAATTTTGGTAATATTTAAACTTTTGTTGAACAATAATTAGAATTATGCTTAACTAAAATCGGAACGTGCAATAGGAAAGCTGTTACCCGGACGTAAAAATATGACACAAGATATTTTTATGTTTAATTTCAAGTCTTTGATACGCAGGGAATACACATCGCGGGATAAATAAGAGTTGCTTCAGAGATAAATATCAAAACGGGGAAATCGAAATAGATAATTAATTTGAATGGTATTTAGAAAGTTCCGGATGCCATCTCGCTCACATAAGTTTTTGATATGGTGCAGAAGATACAACCACTAGCCGCTGATTACTTCACAGATAGAAACACAGCAAGTTGAATCTGACCGTATTTATATTTTCTATTACCATTTGTACATCATGCTCAAGTTATGCTTCCATTTTTCCATACATTGAAAGACTGACTACTAACTCTCAAAAACTGAAAATATCCTCAATTATAATTCTTGTGGAAGAGATTTTTTTACAGATAATAAAAGTATGAAAGGTAATCTACGAGACTGTCAGGGAGGCGATGTCGAATTTCACGAAAAGTTTCCGATAAAGCTTGGCCTTAAAGGCTGTACTGCCTGTGATAATAGAATGTGCCTACCTGAAGGTGACCCGAAGGGTCGAAACCATGGTCGTAGAATAAATATTTTTGGTGGTAACGGTAGAAGAGTTATATCTTTATTATTTATAATGGAGAACTACCACAAAGTCGAGGCCGAATTAGTAGATTCTACTACGAGATTGAATTAAATGAGATGATTAAAATGCACAGACAGCGATGTTGCTCAACATTATTATTCGTTGAGTAACAACATACCAATCTAAATCCACCCGTTGTTATTTGTGGAAAAAATCTTGTTAGGAAACAGCGTATAGGATAGATTTTGTAAGATATAAATACACCCCCTGCCATACGCCACTGGCGATTTGCGGTGACTTAAAAATTGAAAGCCAATCCTTTGGAAAACGGGTAAGGGTGACTTTGCGCAAGATGGTGCGCACCCAGGAAAAATCGACTTGAAAAAAGTCTGACGGGACCGGGAATCGAACCCGGGTCTCCCAATTGCCGGTCGGGTCCTTTCCATCACTTTGTGTGGCCGGTGCTTCAATGAAGCCGCGACTGCGAACGATGCCGCCATGCGGACGAACTCGCAACGTCCTTGCTCACAAAGTATCCCGAATGGCTTGGAGAAATGTTCTGCCGGGATAGCTCAACGGACAGGGCACCCGGCCGGCAATTGGGAGACCCGGGTTCGATTCCCGGTCCCATCAGACTTTTTTTAAGTCCATTCTTCCTTGGGACTAATCCTTTGGGTTTCAAGACGACATGATATTAGAAATGGTATACTGTAGATTAGGTAAGTAATTAATCCACCTCATGCCATACGTCGCTGATGGCTTGCGGCGACTTAGAAATTTAACTCTATCCATTAGGATTCAAGACCACATCGTATTGGGTTGATTGGGTAAGATATTGATACATCCCTTGCAACACGCCACTTGTATTTGCTGCGAGTTACAAATCAAGATGTATCCCTTCAGTTTCAAGAACACACCTTAATGGAAAACACCATATTTTTATATGGTACTCGTATATTAGGTAAAGTATTTATACATCCCCTGCCATACGCTACTGGCTGTTTGCGGCGGCTTACGAATCCTAATCTATCCATTGGGTTTTAAGACGACACCATACAAGGAAATACTATAGAGGGTAAGGAATTAACATTTATATAAATACCCCGCTAACCGTATGGCAGGGGGTGCTAATACACCAAAATCCCTAATTATTCATCCTATTTAAACAAAAAAGTTGTTTGGCCATGGGTTCACCTTTGTCGCCTCTCATGGCCGATATCTTTATGGATAATTTTGAAAAGACATTATTTAGTTCAGATTCCGAGTTAGTGAAACCAATCCTTTATTGGTATAGATATGTCGATGACGTCATTTGCTTATGGACTGGTACTGGACGCATTCTGGACCGGTTTTTCAAATTTCTTAACTCCATCCACAGTAAAATTAAATTCACCATGGAAAAGGGTATCAATGGCAGCCTCCCTTATTTAGATCTCAATATTACCTTACTCAATGGATGCCATGAGTTCTCCATTTACAGGAAACCGTGCTATACCGACACCAACATCAGTAGTGATTATTTCCACCCCCTCTCCCATAAGTTGGCTGCTTATCACAGCATGGTCCAACGGCTATTAAGTATACCCCTCTCTGTGCCGAATTATAATAAGGAAGTCAACATATTGAAATATATTGCTGACGCGAACGGCTTCAATCCAGATATCGCGGACAATATTGTAAAAAATGAGAAAAAGAAAATAGGTTCCAATCAAATTTTCCGTGTATCCAAGTCAACCAATGATAAGCAATGACGTTCCCTCAAATTCTCGGGTAAGATGTCTTACTCGGTGTTTAATAGTTTCCCCGAGCGGTTCAAATGCTCCTTTAAGACGGGTCCCAAACTAAAAGAGGTATTTGTGAATCGTAAAGACCATGTCGATGCGTGTAGCAGAAGTGGTGTATATAAACTTGAATGTGACGACTGTGATGCTTTTTATATTGGCCAGACTGGAAGGTCTTTTGTCGAGAGACAAAAAGAACACAAACGTGCCTTCCTTTACAACAACCTTTCTGCTTCCCATTTTAGCCAGCACTTGCTTATGAAGGGACATTCAAGTGCCTTTAAAATGAGAGTGCTTCACTTATGCGATAAAAGTGTTAGACTTGATGCCTTAGAAACTTTTGAAATCGTGAAGAATTCTTCTTCCAACATTGTTAACGAATTTCTGTTTCCTAACCCCTCCCCCATTTTACAAACCGTTATCCCCTAACCTACCACCTTCCTTGTACTTTGTTACATTTTAGCCACCATCATCTTCTTTGGATAACCTGACATATAATGCTTTTTAAGACTTTGCATCCTGTGTATAACTTGCCACATTTGACTTTGTATTCTTGAGTTTCTCAGACATTTTGGTTACTTCTTATACCTTAATTACCCTTAATCCACGCCCTATGATTCCTCCCCCAACCCCACCCTCTGCTCCTCTCGTTACGCTTCCCCTCCCCATCCCCCCACGCCTCCTCCCATTGGCTGATTCTACATTTGGCTTTCTATATATTCAATGTAATGTTTCCTTTTTGTCGCCTGATGATGTAGCCATGGTACGAAACCATGGTCGTGTGTAGGTTGTTTTTCTGTGGTATAGTAAAGAGTTCACTCCAATGGAGCGATTTAATATAATTAATTCAGTTGTTTCCTTAGCCTCAGGTCAAGTTTCAGTGTTAGGTTAGGTTAACGTATCTCATTTGCTTGTGGGTTCTTTTTGCAAGTTTGTTTTAAATCCGTTGAAGTTTATAGGTTAGGATGGCTTCTCCTAGGTCTCCCGTTTCCTCCTTCCTGGGAACCGCTGCTCTCGAGTCCCTCCGGGCTGAGAACGCGGAACTCAGAAGGTTGGTGGCGGATCTTGCTTCTAGGGTGGAAAGGTTGGAGGCTTCCTCCCCACGTGTGGGATCTGAGGGTAGCACCCCGAAAGCTCGCTGCGCCAAGTTGGCGGCTCGGGCTTGCCTGAGCGCGGAAGCCGGCCGAGCGATCGACGGTGCCCCGAAGGTCTCATCGCGGGCGGGGGTGTCGACGGCCAGGAAACCCGATGAGTGGAAGGTAGTCTCCATTCGGGGGGATCGTGGGGTGGTTTTGCGGAAGAAGGGAGTTGAGGAGGCCACGGCCAATTCTCTCCCTGTTAGCAATCGTTTTTCGGTGTTGTCGG
>KZ309649.1:20421-51245 GCA_000376725.2 Ladona fulva
ATAGGCTTGCCTACTTTCGTACTCGGGCAAGGCCGAGGTGCTTCTAAGGCACGACAAGCTTTAGGGCTCGTGGCGGAGGGTCCTGCGCAAGCCGAAACAAGACCAAACCCTTCGAGCAGAGAGCGGAGGTCCGCAACCTCTCTCTCAAGGTCCATGATACGAGACACAAGTGCCTCGTAACCAGCGGCCCTCATGATCGAAGATACGGGAGTCCTCGGGGAAGCCATCCTACACTCAAAACTCCTAACTGATTTAGTAATAAATTATGTGCCATCTAAATACAATCAACTAACTAAACACGGAAAACCGCCAACGATAACTGCACTCGGATAAAATAAAAATAAAAAAAATTAAATATAAAAAACTGACTCCTGCGAGGGAAGACCTGAGAGAAAACTAAAACGATATAAAAATGAAGCTGCTTATAGAGTGACGCCTTATATTAATAGAAGAATTCAAAAACTTATAACGGTGAAAGCAAAATAGAAATACACAAGAAGTTATCTATGAAAGCAAGCAAACGGAAGTATTAACTGTGAGGAGAATAACTTATCGTTAAAAATAAAAAAGAAAAACAACAGTAATTTAACTCGGATAAGCACTGAAACCCTGATGAATTAGAAGTAAAAAATAACAACTATGGCTTTTATAAGACAAAGCAAACAAAAAATTAAATAAGAAAAGAAGGCCTTAAATCCACTCAACACTACTCCTTGGGAACTAAAACTTAGCTAAATCACCCACAAAACTGCAAAACACCGGGAAATGAGGGCTCAACGGCCGATTGTCAATCGCACTGGGGGTCCACTCGGGAGCTCAGGTAAGCACGTCCTCTCTCTTTGACTCTCAGGTCAAGAATGTTGTTCTTCTGATGTTATCTCTCTGTATATAAGAGTGTCATCGGCAAACAATTTTACTTAGCCCCTTATATTATCTACTAGGTCATTTCTGTATATTAGAAGCAAGATCGGCCCTAAATGACTTCCTTGCGATACTCCAGACGTGATATATACCTCATTGGATAAAATTCCGTCTCGGAAAGTGATAAATGCTGAGATCTGTTTACGAGTAAATATTTCATCCAACGGACCACTTTCTTGTCGATCACGTAGGCAACTAGCTTTTGAATTAGTTTTACATGAGGTAGCCTATCAAACGTTTTCATGGAATACTGCGTCCGTTCTACCACCCTTATCTGCTGCCTTAGCTACGTCATTCATAAACAGGGCTAAGTGAGTTTCACATGACCGATCTTTACGGAACACGTGTTGGCTCCCTTCTGATCAATTGACCAATAGTCATCTATCTCAAAGGTCTGACATTTCTTAGGAACGGGAGTGACGTTTGATTTTTCCATGACTCTGGGACTGTGCCCTCATCTAATGATTTACGATGGAAGACGAGAAGAAGAGGAGCAAGCTTATTAGCTAATGTTTTTATTACAAATGAGGGAATATCTTCGGGACCTGGCGCCTTTCTCATGTCTATCTCTCGCTATAACTTTCAATTCCTTCAACTGATAACTCAATTGGACTCATTTGCGAATCAATGCGCATTGCAAAATCGTTAACAAGACCATTATCTACGGTGAAGGTGGTTAAGTAAGTTCGCTTTTTCTATCGACGTATCGTAATCCTTCGTATCGATAATTCCTTCCTCGTTAGTTAAGCTGGGTACGGAAGACTGACCGCCACGAGTCTCACGCACATACGACCAAAATTCTTTCTTGTAACCTGCTAGTGATTCTCACAAGGTTCTAGATATATATTCCTGAATTTCTTTATTAGCTTCCTCCTTAACTAGCTTTCGCATTTCTCTATACGCCCTTTTGTTGCTCTAACTCAAAATTAGCTCCGCATGCATTAAGTTTCCTCAATAGGGAATGAATAAGTCTCTGATCCCTATACAATGCTCCCAACTTCGGCTTTGTCCAACGTGGCTCCGTACGATAACGCATGATTATGGTCGGTATTTATGTACTTTCTAAACCTTCTATGATTATGCGGAGGAATTCAGTCCAGTTGTCATCGACTCTGTATAAATAATGTATCAATAAATTTCTGCCATAATCATTTCTCTCTAGTCGAACACGTCACATTCTCCAAATATATGTGAGGTATTTTAAAATCAACTCATAAAACAATAATGGCGTCCTTCATTTTCAATCTGATTATATATAATGACTCGGATATGTCGTCTAAGCTAATGAATTCGCCATCGGGAGGGTGGTAAAAGGAGCAAAAATGAACCATACTTCCATTTTTTCCAGGAACCGAGCACCAGACCTTTTCGCTCGTGGTATTAACTATGGGATCTTCGCGTTGGCTATTCAAATGATCTTTAATTGCTATAAACGCTGTGCCGTATCACAGCTATGTCCAGTTGGCCAGACTCGGCACGTTCAAACTTTCCTGCCTAGTCAGACTGAAAGAGAGAGAGAAAAGCAGGTTGGCAAAACTTACTTCTTCCCCCATTACGAAGTCGCCGTTACTTCGTCCCCCTTACTAAGTCGCCACACAACAATCCGCTTCAACTATCCGCTGAAGGTCCGGTGCAATTTGGCAAGTCATCCCCATTCATTGTCCATGGCACTTTTTATGGGCGGTAATACCGGTGGCATTGAGGTAAACTTGAGGTAAGGTAACGAACAGTGACAACGGTGATGCAGAGTCAACATGAATTAAGGATTAATTAGAGGAAGAAGATCAAACTTCTGAGGAAAGCAATGGTGAGGTGGGAAGTTAGGTACTATAAGGAAAAATTGAAAACAAACTGGCAGTGATTGCGCGCTGCTGCTTCAACTGCAAGAGAAAGTAGATGTATTTGCTTTTGCTCCAGTGGTGTGTGTGTTTTGTTATGAGTGTGGTGAGTGTAAGTGTAGGTGCTGGTTGTGTATTTGTTTTGTTGGTGATGAATAATGATGGTGAAAAATGAATGGATGATTGATTACCTAGTCCGCCTTTTTGATTTTGATTTGTTTTTATATTGTTGAAACTGATATTTATATATTACTAGTTTGGGTAGTTTTATGCTTTTCTTTTTCCTTCTTTTTTTAATGGGATAGTCCCAAAGATTATTGAGAAGTGGGTTATCAATGTTTTGGAGGTTTAGATTAAATTTTTCTATTCTTTTTGCAACTAAATTACTAATGGAGGTGAGCTGATGGAAGGATTTAATTTCTTTTAGAGGGACAAGTCTATTTGTTGTGGTGACTGATCTAATGCATCGGTTGTAAAATGATTCTATTTTTCTAATATTGTATTTGTATGAATTAAAGGACAGAATTGAGGCATAAGTTAGATGAGGGACGATAAATGAATTGATCAATCGTAATTTATTGCTGGTGGAAAGGGGGCTGCTTTTATTTAACAGTGGAAATAGTTTAAATTTAGCAAACTGTGCTTTTTTGATGCTATTGTTAATAGTTTCGGTCCAAGATAGTTGATTGTTTATATTAAATCCAAGAAATTTAGTAGAGGTGGCAGAAGGGATTGGAGTGTTATTAAAGAGAACAGGAGAAGGGTTGGGACATGATTTTCTAAATGAAAAGGTGAGGTGAACACTTTTGGTGGGGTTAATTTCGAGGTGCCATTTGTTAAGCCAGAAATATAATTTTGAATTGAAGGAGTTTATTCTATGAATAGCAAGATTAGGTGAAGTGGATTGTGAAGCTATTGTGAGGTCATCAGCATAGAGGAATCTTTCAATATAGGGATCAGAAGGAAGATCATTTATAAAGATGTTAAAAAGAGTGGGACTTAGAGTGCTGCCCTGAGGGACTCCTGCAGATAAAGTATAGGATTCAGATAATTCACAATCAAAGCGAACTTGAATAGTTCTGTTGATGAGAAAATTTTGAATTATTTTACACAGAGAGGTTGGAAAATTTAAAGTGAGTAGTTTGAAGATGAGTCCTTGGTGCCACACACGGTCAAAAGCTTTGTTGATGTCATAGAATACAACTTGAGTGGCCTGATGTTTTCTGATATATCCATGTGTAATAAGTTCTACTAGACGTAGCACTTGATGGGTTGTGGAATGATAAGATTTGAAGCCCATCTGTTCTGGGATAATTATATTTTTCGTCGAAATATGAGACTGGAGATGATTTAGAATTATTTTTTCGTAGACCTTAGATAGGGAAGAAAGTAAAGTTATTGGACGAAGATTGCTAATGTTTGTGGGGTTTTTTTGAGGTTTTGGAATCAAATGAACTATACCGTGTTTCCAAGAAGAAGGGAAGTAATTTAATTTAAAGCAAGAGTTGAAGAGATTGGTTAGCAAGGAGATAAATGGTTGAATTTTAGAAAGAAGTTTTAAAATTTTGTTGCTGAATTGGTCAGGGCCTGGAGCCTTTTTACAGTTTAATGAGTCCAATATTGTTATAATTTCTGCAGGTGAAGTGGTGAGAGGGGGGTCAATTGGATTAAAGTTTAAAAGGAAGTTATATGTAATGTTGACAGGCTCATCAAGATGAGGGAGACAGATGTCGTTGTTCATGAGGGAGGCCAAAAAGGATACAGCATGATTTGCTTTTTCTTGTGAGTCAAAATTTAATTGATTGTTGATTAATAATGGTTGATTGAAAGGATGTACATGGGTGAATTGTTTCGCTATTTTCCAAAGAGAAGAATCTTCAAAGGAAAGAGAATTTACAAAAGAATTCCATTTGGCATTGGTATGGTTGTCTAAGGAATTTTTTATTTTTCTTTTGATTTGTTTGAGAGCATTTTTGTCAAGAGGATCATTGTAAGTACGAAGGCGCCTTACGAGACGATTTCTTTGAGTAAATAAGTTGCGGATATGAAGGGGAAGAGAGACATGAGTTCGTTTGTTGGGTGGTTTAGAAGTTGTAGAGTGAAATTTGGCTGCAGAGATTAAGTCATTTAGTGAGTCAATTTGGTCATCGATCTTTTCGATTGATATGGGTTCTTGAATTGGTGAATAGTGGGAAATTTTATTTACAATGAATTTGGTGAAGGAAGACCATCGAGTTGTTTTTTTGGTAGGTTGATCAACAGAGGTAGTTGAGCCTTTGATGGAAGTTAAGATTGGAAAATGATCAGAAGAAATATCTTTATAAACCACAGGAGGAGAGATGTCAGTGAAATTATTGACGATTATAAAATCAAGCAAGTCAGAGGATCTAGAATTGGAAAAGGTTGGAGCAAAAGGAGATAATAGAGAGAGATTATGAGCTTGGATAAATTTAAGCAATGTAATACCATTTTTGTTAGATTTAAATGAACCCCATACAGGATGTTTGGAATTCCAGTCACCAATAAATACTGCTGGAGTGTTGGAAGAGGTGAAGAAGGTTAAGTCAATAGGAGTGAGACAATTGGATTTCACATATACACAGTAAATCTGAAAGGGAGAATTGTTTAATGTAATTTCTATACCCATGATGTCAATACTTGACAATTTGGGAATAGGAAGATATCTAAAGGAGATTGATTTGTGAATTAGAATAGCAAGACCATTAGAGCTGGAGCCAATGTCTAGACGAAGGACACGATAATCAGTGGAAAAAGGAAGTTTTTGTGTAAGATGAAGATGAGTTTCCTGTATACAGGCAAGATGGACTTCTGCATCATTACAGAAATCGAGAAGTTCCAGAAATTTTGATTTCAAACCGTTCGCATTCCATGATAAGAGATTAATTAATGAATCCATTAATGATACGAAGGGCTTCAGTAAAAAAGGTGAACATTTTATCTTGAAGGGTAGTTGCAGCTAGGACTTTTTGAAAAGAGATAGAAATTTCAGTAAAGAGATTTGAAAACGAGAAAGTAGGTGTAATGGGAGAAGTTGGGGTAGGACTAGGGTTTGGTTTAGGTTGGTTGGTGTTGCGAGTAGCTGAGGAGTAAGTAGGGGTGGATGGGGTAGGAAGAGATGGAAAAGATTGAGGTGAGGTAAGGTCAGGATTCACAGATTCAACATTTCTGGTGTCTTTTGCCTTAATTATAATGTTACGACGGAGTTCTTTATAAAGAGGACAACCTTTGTATGTTGCAGAATGATTTCCATTGCAATTGGCACAAGTTGGGCTGGTGGTAGGGGGGGAAGCACAGTCTTTAGTTAAGTGGGGGCCACAACAGAAACTACATTTAGGGGAGACATTACAAAAATTTTTTGAATGGCCAAAAGCTAAGCATTTATAACACTGTATCGGTTCTAATGATTTAATAAAGGGGCGAATTTCAACAGTCATATCTACAATTTCGGAAATAGCTTTAAAGGCTTCCAAGTCATTATTAGGTGCAAGCACAATTTTGAATACAGGAATTTGACGTTTTTCACCCAAGGTTTTGCCTTCAGCAATATCAGCAGCAGTAGGTTTGGTGGTGAACAATGGCACAATACTAACAATATTAAATCCCCTTTCTTTAAGATCACATAAAACAGAATCTAAATTAACATTAGTTGGAAGATGTTTAATTACAAAGTCATGATTTCGGTCAGAAGGTACCTGGTATGTAAAATATTCAACATTCTTACCACGAAGAAATTCAATAGCGGTTCGGTAATCAGAGATAGTATGGCACTTGATGAGAATAATGTCAGAGCTAATGAGGTGACACACAGGAGCTAAATTAAGCACAGTTTTAATTTGACGCACAATCGCCTGCCAGCCTGAAAACAATTTAACTTTAATAGAAGGGATGGTTGGTGCTGAGGGTTTGGTTGGTGCGGCGGAATTAGGAGTAGAAGTTTGATCTTTGATTGTGGAAGAGAGAGGAGCAAAGGAATTGGAAGTGGGGATAGGTGCGGGAGTAGGTGATTGGGTAGGACGTTGAACTCTGCGTTTAGATGTCACTGTCTGAAAAGGAATTTCGTTGGGACGTTTGGAAGGTAAAGGGTTGCCACCGGTATTACTCACCGCGGATGAGATGTTCCCTGCTATTTGGCGGGCGATGGTCTGCACTTGGTCGGGTGTAAGTTCCTTCTCATGTTGTCTAAGCAGTTGGATGGTGGCTTCCAGATGTTTGATGAGCAGAGATGGTGCTGATGGATGCGGTTGGTCGGGAGCGGAAGAGGTCGACGGTGTAGCCTTTGTCGCCTCAGAAGGGAGATCTTCATCGTCGACGTCCATTTAGACGATCAATGCAAACGGCCCTTTTCAGGGCCAAAAGTATGGGTGAAGCACCACTAGTAGCGAAACAGAGGTGGGGCGCACCGATAAATGAACGTAGCACTATCAAGTTCAGTGGTTAGAGCAGCGTTCGATCCTCAGGCCAGTTCACTAAAAATTCTAAGTCCAGAGGCGCCGCATCCTGTGATAGTAATTCGTGGTTTTATATGAATGATTATCATGCTACTGCGGCGCAGTGCTCGTGGTTGTATTAACTTGTGCGAGTTATCGTGGATTTAGCAGTAACTTGTACCGTTAGGTTGTCCTAATTTCATAAAAAAAACGCGGGTTCGCTGCCCAATTCTCTCTGTGTGTGTTTTCGTTGGTTGGCGAAATTCGTTGGGGTTTAATGCCTGAAAATGCATACGTGAAAGATTATCATACCACTGCGGCCGAAAGACGTAAAAGAAACGAAACTAAGACCGACATGGAAAACGTAAGGACTTACCCTTTTATTTCTGTTCAAAGTCAGGCCTCGTTGGGATTGTCAACTTTAAATTGTGACCGTCTTAAGCAGTTAGTGTCTGAGATTCGGTCCTCTGATGATGATTTATTTGACTTTCTTTCTTCTGTTTCGGAAGTTGTTAATCCTGCTCTTGTTCCGCTTAATTCATTGCTGATTCTTTTCATATCGAAGGTACCTTCTAATCTAAGGCTCTCTGCCATTGAAAAAGAGCTTTCTTTGGTTAAAACGATTGTCTCAAATTCGGGCCGAGTTCGTTAGCTCTCGCTAGTTTGATCGTTTGGTGTCAGCGAAAGCCAAGAGATTCCGGTTACCAGCTGAGAAGCCTTTGGTTTTTTATTATTCTATACATAATTCTGTGAAAGTTTTGGGATTAATATATACGAACCCAGATTTCATATCATTAATACTTGATGGTTTAAATCCGTTGACGCGGAGTACCTTTAATTTTCATTCCAAACCCGTTAGTTTGATTGGACTCAAAGCTTTGTTGGTCCAATCGGCAAAATATTTAATGAATAGTGAAGATTATTTTCGTATATATACACCTATCAGAGTTCCGCCTCTTCACTATTCAATTGTTCTTTTTGCCACTAAGGGGGCATGTTTCTGCTCATTGCAGATGACGACGTTCGAATTCAAGAAATGTTCCACGTCTGACAATGTTTAATATAACCGATAATAATCTGCCTGTTATTACGGTAGGTGTTGACAAGTTGTCTGTTCAAGCGTTAATAGACAAGGGTTCATTCTATTCTTTATTGGATACACACTTATATTTTATATATTTATTGTCTTGTCTTTATACGTGCTTTTCTTTCTTTTTATCTTTTAACAGATCAAGTCGGGCCCCGGGGGTCGGGTTTTTGGACTCTTTAGACGGTTTCATTTTCTTTTTTTTATCTCGATTTGAGAATATTAATTCACTTAATATCGAACTTCATCCCGTCAAACCACCGAAACCTATCATCCCTTCATCTAGTCATGATATTTCTTTTTGTAAAACTTTCATCAAGAGAATTCAGTGGATAAGGTTTATATAAACCAGGAGCCACTGCAAATTATTACATCCGGCTCCGCCGGAGCGAACACCTTGCGTTGCGTATTCTTTATTGGATACACAATTCGCCATGAGATTTGGGTCTAAAATATCTTCTGACTCGCCCATTTACGTTAGTAGAATTGGTGGAAATAAGTATGAACTCCTTAAGAATGTCAAGGTTAAGATTACCATTCGTTCTTAATCTTGGACTCTAGAGTTTTACATTGTTTCTTTGCCTGTACCTGTTCTCCTTGGAAAATCCAGTATGTGAGCAGGGTCGACCCTTCATTACAGTCTCTTTCTGACGAAGTCTTTTCGGTTAGCGATCCTCTTCTTAATGAGGACAAGGTCTAACGTTTTGGTATGTTACATAGGCCAGAAAATGCCACTCTTTCTGATAACAATTCTACTTGGCCTTCAGCCATTTCGTCTTTAGTCGACAAATTTTCTGATGTCATAACTCCCAGGCTCGGTTTAACCAACTTGTTGACATATAATATTAAGCTAACTGACTCACAACCTTTACGTTCTCATCCTTTCTGTCTCTCACCACCAAAATCTAAGGTACTTCAAGAAAAAGTGAACAAGTGAACGTTTTGCTACTGCAGGGAGTTATCGAACCTTCTACATCCGAGTGGGCCTCTCCAGCTTTCCTAATCCCCAAGAAAGATGGCATAAGTTGGTGATTGATTATAGAAAACTGAACAAGAAGGTAAAAGTGGATCCCTATCCTATTCCCTCGGTCGATGACGCTTTTCAATATTTGTCAGATGCTACATTTTTCTCTACGTTGGATTGGAATTCTGCTTTCAATCAGATAGTAATTCGTGGAGTGCTTTTTATGCTATACACTCCACCGCCTGTTCTGCTCAGTCTATCTTTTCGATATACGACATTGTCCGGAGGAAAACTCTCGCTCGATGAGATATCTTCGCATAACCAACTCTCGGTTCCTAATATTATATCTGCGCAAGTGCCTTTTGCAAGACTAATTAACTCCGCCTGCTTATTTCGAATGTTCCTACGATTCACGACTATAATTTATAAATCTCTCGTCTTGCTCATTAGATCTGAACCTCTTATCATCTCGCGTTTCAGTTTTTCAGGAGTTGATTCAACCTTTACGCTTTCGTTAATATCACTTTTTTCGTGAGGGACTCGCTCAATTTATCATACTTATTTATGTGGGTGCCTATGTTTGTTAAACTCAGCCCTACCCAAAAATATACGAAAAGTGTGAATTACTGAGGTTGGAAAGAACCTATTCCCCGGACTTCCAAGTCAATTGTTAAACCCAAGCTCATGCATTTTCCCATAAGAATACTCGAGGAATATAGACCCATTTTGAAGCAATGATAAAATAAATTATTAGCTATACGAAAAGGAGGCAATTTACGATGTTTGCGTCGATGCGCACTTTTATTTTTTTATTCAAATCTCCCTCCTCGACCTTCCATTACCTTGGCGCAATGAATTCTGGGGGTGCGAGAAGAGAATACAGGCGATAGCTTGCCGGTGGGGGTAGAACGTCAAGACTACCATTACATTTTGGGTTTTCTCTCTAAACCTTCAAAGAATACATTTTCAGCAACAAACCTTCATCCGGGACTAAACAGAATCGACTGTAAAAGGGTAAAGCTTGGAATATTAATCGTTAAAGCAAAATCGGAGTTCATTAATTTTCATTTGCGTCTAATATTCCTCGGGCGCAGTCCTATTCGGAGTGCATTCACTGCTTTATTAAAACAATATCGAAAGGGCGTATGGATGGCCCTTTGTTCTTTCAAATTCAGACTTAAAGAAGCTTTCTTTTAATTACGGTCGGCCTGCATTGATCAGTCATCTGTCTTCATTGAAACGTAATTTTTAGTAATATCCCTTACGTTGATTGCCAACAAAGAAGGTTGAAATGTCACTTTCCTTGCACTGGATGCCAAACGAATATTATTTTCTGGAAACGAAGCTCTCGAGAAAGATATTTCTGCACTGCTGAGGCGATTCAGTTATTGACAGACGCCGATTCCTCTCCGAAATGCAGACAGAAAGTAGGTTAAAAGATATTCCATCGATGTTGTAATGGCATTAGTTTCCATTCGAATATATATTCATACATTAGTGAGCGGCAATTTTATGGGGAGCACGAAATGCTGATTTTATGTGTAATGGCAGTTCACAGGACAGATAGTAGTAGTAGTAGTATTGTTAAAAGTGCTTCGACAGCTGAGGTCATTTCGCACATAGGCTCCCACCGGGAATCGAATCCGGGACCGCTTTCATTGAAGTTGAACGCGTTGCCCACTTGGCTATCGGGAGCCCACAGGACAGATATTGTAGAATTAATTACTGAGTATTCGATCAGTTATCAGGATTTATGCTACTATAGTGGACTGTTACGAATTATAGATTCCGGAATAACTGATTACTTCAAATTTAGAAGATGTCGGTTATACGTCAATTTGGACAAAAGTACGGAATTGGTTCCGAAAGAAGGTTACCATGAAAGGTAAAATAAAAGACGAATCAATTTCATTGTGTTACTTAACGTATGGTTATCCTTTAAGCAGGTAAACACAAGCAATAAGGAAAGGGACTCCGAGTATTCTGATACAGGCCACTTTAAACTCACAAAAAATTAGCATTAAATAAAGAATTACGGCCTAAAAACTTCAAGACAAAAGTTGATTGTAAACATATTTTTGA
Organism: Ladona fulva; assembly: GCA_000376725.2. Taxonomy (NCBI): domain Eukaryota; kingdom Metazoa; phylum Arthropoda; class Insecta; order Odonata; family Libellulidae; genus Ladona; species Ladona fulva. The sequence continues at coordinate 31,762 of KZ309649.1, forward strand.
CGTAATGATTTAAAAGGTAAATAATGTATTTATATTACGACAGATTGGTATTAGTAATAAGGATGTCATAAATTAAGTGGCCACTGTTAAACTGTTCCGTTTTACTCTTTAATGGCGATTTCTGGTCCTATCTTTCTCCTTAACTCAATTATTGGATGTCTCGAAAAAAATAATGAGAAAACAAAATAAACTTCAACATTTCAAATATATAACGTTTCTTATTTTTTTGCTGTATTCTGGAAAACAAAGCTCCTATTTACTTTTGGATAAGTCTTGTTCGTAGCTGCGAAGATACGAAAGCAACTGAGATATGAGTGATGCTGAAAAATGACATTGATGGTCTCTCTCCTTCTGGAATACCACGAAAAGTGTTGCTTGTTGAGTCACTTACTTACTTGCCTGCCTCAAGAAGGGAAGCAAGAGAAAAATCTTACACACCTCATTTTGTCTACTAACAATAACTCTTATTCCCCTCCGCTAGCAATTGGTGGCTAATGATTGAGCGGATGAGGTTGCACCGTCCGACGGAGCAGACCGGCTCATTCGGTTGAATGGATTCCGTCTGTCAATGGTTTGAGAGATCAAGTTTTATCTCGAGTAAAGCCCTCGGCAACGAATTTTCTCCATCAAATTGCAAAATTCTGCGGAGGTTCTCAAATTGGGTATTGAGTTTGTCACACAAATACTATATCTGAAGCATCAATCACGAAGGCTCCGGAGTTAAAAAGCTATCCGTGGGTTCCTATTGCCGTCAACTCATTTCGATACAGGTGAAACCAATAACATGCATACCAAAATAGTTGCACTCATGGTCTTTTACTCAGGAAGTGTTACTTTTTTCTTCGGCCTTCCTTCTCAGGTACGGTTCCAAAGAACAATTCTTTTCATCCATAATTTTCATTTTGATAATAATTGATCTTTTTGGGCGACTTAAAGAGATTATTAACAAAAATGAGGAGTAGAAAGAAAACTTAGCTGTATTAAACGCTACGGTTACATTTACGTATGTTTTCTCTTTTTAGAATTTAATTTGTTTTACTTCTGTATTTTTGCTCTCCACTCTTCATTTGCATATGCCACATATACATGTAAATTTTGTCCGTCGTCTCTTAAATGATGAAGCGAAATAAATGTTCTTTTCAATGAATACATAGGCATTCTTTATTCTCATTAGCTACCTTAAGTTAGCACAAAAAAGTAGAAATAAAGAACGCATTAAAACCCAATTAAATTTGCGTTTTATGAATGAATAAGTTATTGATGTCATCTGCACGGTCACTATTCCGCCAAGGAACTGGTGGTCCGGGAGAACTGTGAGATGATATGTTGACCAGTGTCATAAGCATGGTAAGAAAACGCAATTCTGTTCTTATTATTGTCCTTCCGATGACGAGGACGAATCATTAGAGAATCTCTACAAGGAACTTCTTAAAATCTATAAGAGTAAACCCGACGCAACCTTTTTCGTAGGAGTCGATTTTAATCTTCCCTATAAAAACTGGATAAACATGTTCGTCACAAGCAACTGTTGAGATAAATATAAAGAAATTCGTGTTATGTGTATGGTGTGTGGTCTTAGACCCAACGGATGGATTGGGAGATTTACGCCGCACAGTGGGCTAGAATCGAAAAAAACTGGCCAAAAATACGAAAACGCTTTTTTTGAGTGCGGACTATGAAACATCGCATGACCAATCTTTAATAAATTCTACATACGACTATAGAGATCATTACGTTGGAACCAGCTGGTGAACCCAAACGAAGATAAACATCGTTTAAAATATAATTCCTTGTTATAAACATATTCTTTCTCCTTCATAAGACGTGGCATTTATGATCATCCTTGAATATTTACATACTTTACGTAACAAATTAGCGGACCCTTAATTTAGAGCAAATTTTTACCTAAGGCGAAGGAAAGCGAGTAGAAAGTGACATCACGTGTCACGGGATAACTTATACCACGATATTCTATGAATCTTCCTTAAGAGGAATCTGAAATAAAACCTTGCGTATATTTGCGCCATCGATAAATAAACCGACTTTTCGGAAACGCTGCAAGGGCTTAATCCGCGTGGCGGAGCACCGTTCTCAGTGAGGCTCACTTGTTTTAAGAGGAATTACGGACCAACACAATTTGGCAATCAATCAAATGGTAAATTCTGGGGTTTACAAGCTGGGATGAACTTCCATTCTAGCATGGAATAAGCTATTTGAATTGCTGAAAGATATTGATATAAAGTTTAAAGAAAGAAGGGCGATATACAATCTATACAGGAATGAGAAGGGTATAATAAAGGTTGGAACTTACGAAGAGGAAGTAAAAATAGAGAAAGGAGTCAGACAAGGGTGCTCACTTTCACCGAAGCTCTTCAATCTATATGTACAGAAAGAAATCGATGAACTTCTAGAACGAATAGAGGGTGGACCGGTAGTGCGGGGAAAAAGGATTCCAATGCTTAGATTTGCTGATGATATAGTGATTTTCGCAGAAAGCGAGGAAGAGCTAACATATAATATTTCGGAAATGAATCAAATTCTAAGCAGTCATTACAATCTTAGATTGAATCGAAAGAAGACGAAAGTTCTCATCAGCAGCAGAGAAGGAGATATTGATGCCAGAATTAAACTGGATGGAGAGTTATTAGAAAATGTGAACGAGTTTTGCTACTTAGGATGCAAAATAATTCATGATGGAAGAAGCAGAAGAGATATATTGACTAGGATACAAAAAAGCAATGATTGATTTTAACAACAAAGAGGGCCTATTCACTTCTAAATCCATCAATTTAGCATTTAGAGAAAAAAGTTAGTTAAGACCTATGTTTGGAATGTAGTGTTGTATGGTAGTGAAACATGGACTATAGGAATACTAGAAAAGAAACGGCTGGAGTCTTTTGAGATGTGGTGTTACAGAAGAATGTTAAAGATCAGTTGGACAGAACGACTAACAAATCAAGAGGTTCTGAGAAAAGTAGATGAAGAGCGGTCTCTGTGGAACACCCTGAAATGAAAGACGGATAAGTGGATTGGACATCTACTGCGGCATGAGGGATTGGTGAAGACCATAATTAATAACAATAATAAATCGTCTTTATTTATGGGCGAGATTGAGACTAATTAGCCTCTTCTTACATCTAACCCTTAGTCATTGTACATAGAAAGAAAGAGGTATTAGGAGTTGAACTAAAAAGTTAAAAAGGTAAAAACCAAAATAATTGAGGGAATGGTGGAAGGCAATAATTATATAGGAAGACCAAGATTAGAGTACATATATGAAACAGATAACGGAGGACATGGAATGTAAACGCTACTTGGAATTGAAGAGGATGGCGGAGGATAGAGTACAGTTTAAGGTGGAAGACTGCCGCCAACCAATCCTGAGGGATTGAAAACCAGAAGAGAGTCCCAGTGCAAAGCCTCGGATTAGGACGGATTTAACGGAAATGATCCACGCAATGAAAAGGACAACGATTTGGAAGAAGAAAGACAAACTTAGAATAGGAACATGAAATATTAAGTCATTAAATGACAAAGAACAGGAATTAATAGAAGAACTTTAAACTGGGAAAATAAAATTCACTATGTAAAATTCCACAGGAGTACATTTATTTTCACGACCGGTTTCGAACAGAGTTACTTCATCATCAGGTGAGTAAAGCAAGTAAAACAAGGAATATATATGCGCTGTAAGGCAGCAGTTTCATTACGTTTTGTCTCTAAGTATCGCAGAATAACGTAGTATCGACAAACATCTGAAGTGAATTCTTCTCGGTTTTCTACGTTTAATGTTAAACTATCATTACTACATATGAGAATCATTGTGTGCCAAAAGGGGAGACAATATTTGCGTAGAGAAGTGTAGTCGTAAATTCAAGAAAAGTGAAGATACGGAAGCAAATAAATAAATCGGAGTAAAGTGCATGAGTCTCCTACATATTCCTAATTTTGGCATTTCCCTTATTTGAGGTACAAATCGGCGAGTAATCAAATGCCAGCGAGTCGTGTTCATCTCATATCTGACTGAAGAAGTAAAGCAATTTCATGTTTCATTACCTGCAAAAATATCAGTAACATAATTCAAATGATCGTCAGTTGTATTTCAATTACCACGTGGGGCATAAATAAAAGTGAGTTAAGTTGAGAACTTTATATCAAAACTACTTCTGAGTGTTTTCAGTGGATAAAACGCTTTAATTGCCAAATACTGACATTTATGTAAATTGATACTGTTTAAAATATATAAAGGATTTTACTACATTCGATATTATTGTCCAAATGTTTAAATTAAGAACTTTGTACATCAGGGATATCAATGTTTCAAATATTTATTAACCTCGAAGTTCAGTCAGACTATTTATTAATCTCCTCCGTATTGATTACTCGTATCATCGCTTTATTATTTAAATTCTGTGGTGATTCTGTACGCCGCTATGTTTTCTACGAGAGGACTACTTACGAGCAGATTTATTAACAATATGCTCGATCCACGAAGTAAATTAAATAATATAAAATAAATTAATTGGCTTTTCTTTAAATATTACACTTTTCATGTAAATTTTATCTATTGATGACGATTTATCACCGAATACGAAATTTATTTACAAAACTATGCAATAATATACTCATAATTAGTATATATGAACACCACAATGTCTCTCCATCCGTCTGTCCGTTCCCCTCTTTACCTCAGTAACGACTTGATATAGAGATATGAAACAAGCTGCATTATGTTTGTACAAGGTTAGAAGTCCATCAAAAACTATTATCGTCTCTGTAAAGGCTCAGGTTCAGAACCGGGAGCCTATAAAGTTTCCATAAAAAATGCACGGAAAATGCGTCGTCATGACTTGCAGACTATGTTTCTCCTGCAAAATTAAATTACAAATAATGGTCCTATAAAATCAAGAAAAGTGTGAAAAGAAAGGCAAGCAAGTATACATTTTATTTCATTAGTCCATTACAATAGGCATTTCTCCGGATTTAACTGATTCCCTATCTAAATCAAAATCCGTTGCTGATAATCAGAATCTTATCTGCCGAAGGTCCGATGGGCAAAGATAAATAGCTGTTCAGAGAAACAAAAGTTGTGAAAATAGCGAAAATAACTTCTTGTTAGATCATTTAATATCCTTTGCTTTAAATCTTGATTGTTATACGTGAAGAAATATAAGAATATGAAAAAGACTGAAGAATCAACGGAATATTCTCAGTGAGCGACCGCCATCAATTCATCGACAATTTCTGTAAATTCTGTTGTAACTTACAACAATAAATGTAATTTCTTGTTGTTAAGTAAATGTACTTATCAGAATACATTGAAAAGAAAAGGAAGCGGATTTCATTCACTTTAATTTCTTCGATCTAATATAATCTAAATTAAAGGTGATTTTTCTATAGTAGCTATCTGCCCAGTGGCAACTTTTATTGCCATCTAAAATCACTATGTTCCTGTATATGAAAAAATCTAAAACTTTGTATATGTGTTGTTTGTGTGATTAAATGAAGAGTTTAATACAAACATACCGTTAAATAACAAAAAAGTTTTGGGCATAAATGGGTTAAATTAGTGCTATTGCTTCTCTAAGGGTACCGTTATATATTATATAATTATATATTATATAATTATATATTATATATATATATTATCCCAATTTATTCCTTATTACGGCGTCCATTTAGGGCCCGAGTGAGACAATTTTGGGATTTAAAAGATGTTTAGGCTGGAATTATCGTTCAATATGAATCATGAATTGCTATAATAACATATATTTTTAGGTAGACATATACACGTATATATCCTTTATTTGTAAATTCCTTATTATTATCCTAAACTTTTGGAAATATCAACAAAACGTGTCGACTTATTCAGACGTATTTACACGGCAGTGTGATTTAATTACAGCGATAATTTTTATAGCGTGTTGTGGCCGTCATTCGCTCAAATCGGCTATATAAAAGGCCCCTTGAATTACGTCCAATTGAAACAATCTATTTCCATAACACTCAAACTTCTCATATGGATTTTTCTCAAAATCAAAATATGTTCACTACATTCTTATTACAACGAAATTTAGTCCAGCGGTCAAATGCGAAACATGTTGACGCAGAAACTTCATCGATTTTATGATAGCTTTTAATTGCTGAAAGATTATTAATTTTATCTCTTAAACCACAATTTCCGTTATTCTTTCGCTCCTCTGACGGGAAACATTTCTCGTTCACTCATAAAAACTATGAGTACTTCCATCTTTATTTCTCGTTATTTAATCTAATCTTCCATTTGTATTTCCCTTCTCATTAAGCATTTCGTTATCGTTGAACGAGAACCTTCACAGCTAACGAAACATATTAAAAATATGAATTCCAATAAATTTCCCGTCACCGGTGTGTTTATAGATATCATACTTTTTTCAGTAATTCATACAGAATGTGTATGACGCCGGAAAAAAACAATTAGTGGGAAATGGTTTAATTCCGCGTGAATGTGTCAACGGAAATCAAACGAGGACGGACAGATCCGCAGTCGTATTGGATTAGCAGAAGTCCTTCGGTCGCTAATGAAGAAATACGAGCAAATCAGAGAGCAAAATAAGTCCATCACTTTGCCATCGGTTTAACCCAACGGAAATTGGCGAATTGAGAAGAACATGAATCAATGGCCCTCGTGATTTGGGCGGAAAAGGTTTGACGGATGTTGGTCGGGCGTCGGGATGGGGCGGGGGAAGGGCGTCGGATAAGGGGCAGAGTGAGTTTCTGAGAATCACAGACAAAGAAACTCGGGGGAAGAGAAAGCATCCAAATAGTGAGCGATGTATCCTTCCATTTTTCGATCCCTAGGGTTCGCAGCGGGGAACAGATGGGGGTGCGAAAGGATAGAGGAAGAACAGATATACAGAGTGCTTCGCCTGAGACCGTAAATCCATCTCAGCTCTTTAAAGAACTGAAGGTAATACAGAGGCATTCGTATGGTATCAAGAATATATGGCCCCGGATGTTATTCCATTTATCTCACAGTTTCTAATGCAGAAAAATACTAGGAGAACACACCGATAGTTATGTAAATTGAAATTTTTATTCCCAAGATAAAGTAACTCAATCTACTACTGCAATCAAACACTTGTAAAAGACAATTTGCTTCTTTCAGAGGCATTTTGACCCCACTCGTTTATTGGCCAAATCTCAACGAATGAATAACTTTATTTTGCTGACCGTATGTATGTACCTCCAGCAGCCGAAGTGAAAATGCAATTAATACTGCCGCTACTGGCGTGTGTCAGGGGGCACAGAGATTCCTATCAAACTCTATAAGCTTATATTCAGTTACAAATTATTTAATTCTACTACTAATCAGTTACAAATCATTATGCCGTAAACCTAAAAGCCAAAATCGAGTTTAGAAATCAGCATAGTTTGATTTAATTAATCTGATGGATTAATTTGGTCGACACATTTGCTAAAATGAGAATATTTACGGTGAACTTATTTTAAGACCTGGAAACGGATGCAAGAGACAAATTAGAGATGAAAAAGAGGAATGCGTGTATGGCAAACTAATAATTGTTTATTCAAAAAAGAAGAACGAAAAATATAGAGCTTTAGCGGAAAATATTGGAGCATTTGAGGAAATTCCCGCATTTTCAATTGCAGATTTTATTGAGAAATTGCACCGTAGACAACATTGATTGAAAGAAGGGAGCATGAACCTTGGGAGGGCATTTTGAATAATCAAATTATCAGATTACACTTATTTTGCCGAGAATATTCTGCTGTCCGACAAAACGTAAATATCATAATTAAATTAATGAATAAATGTTTTCAACTGCTTTAATGTGGATTTCATAACTGTGGCTTTTTAAGACAGCCACTATTTCGCATCCCACTCCTCTCAACTCACGAGCACTCGACCTGAGTAAGCAAAGTTACACTATCATTAATTTCTCTAATACATCAGTAATGTTGACGCTGGTCCCCCTAACAGCCAAGTGGGTAGCACGTTCCCCTTCAGTAAAAGCCCCGGCTTCGATGGGGCCTACGTGCGAAATTACCTCAGTTGATGAAGCACTTTTAATGATGACTAATCTTGATGCTGAGCAGTCGTTCTCCTGCTCTTATTCATCACTAAATTGTACTTTTTCAGTCTTACAAATATCCCATCGTATATCTGAAGTAGACATCCAAGAAAATTGGCAAATATCGTATTGTAGATCGGGTAAGAATTCTTAGTAATCCATCAATTATAGATTATATGTTAATTTTTATAGAAGAATATATATATATCGGCATTTCGTTCCTTGAAATTTTTTGGAAATAATTTATATCTAAATTTTTGTAATAAGAATTAATATAATTGCAGAAAAGGCAGTATTGCATTTGCAGATATATGACTATATGTGAACACTACGATGACAAAGAAAGAGCTTTAACTCTTCATAGTTCAGCCACTTCGAAATGTGATAGCACAACTTCCACAGGGTAATTTGGCATGGTATAATGATTAGAGCTTTCTTTCGAAGAAAACGTTGCTACGATAGAGAAGCAAGTGTAACGCAAATGCTCACAGACGCAGGTTGGGAATCCTTGAAAGAAAGGAGATTAGAAGCTAGGCTGCGATTGTTAGATAAATTCAGAGGAAATACATTTTCGGATGACGTAATTGATATTATGCGACCCCCCTGCTACTTTGCCCGATCCGACAGTGAGCGTAAAATAAGAGAAATAGACGCGAGGACAAGTCGTTTTAGAGACTTTTTTTTCCTCGAACGATACGCGATAATAATAAATTAAAGAAGTAATTCTACTCTTGGTGTTTACACCCCCTGCCACACGCCGAAAGGCGGCTTGCAGGGTACTTATGTAGATGTAGAAAACAGCTCAAGGCAGAGGCAAGAGGTTAGTGAAGTTTAAGCAAGGTAAGATAGATGCTGAGTTAGCAGAGTTGGGGTCGGTAGAGGAAATCGATGTGGTGTGGAGTCGGTGCTTAGGAAAGAAGGACGACTGATGGAATGGACTCGAAAGGCGGCTTTCTAAGAGAATACAATAATTCGAGTGAGGAAGGCCAGCGGCGACTTTTATTCCTTGGAATGCTTGGTGTCCAAGTCATTCCGAAAGAGAAATATTTCAGAAATTATTCGTCTGAATATCTCCGCGAAATGCACTTTAAAACAGCTTTTGTTTTATTTGAATCTCCCACTTAAAGCTGTTTTGTGGTCTAATCGAAAGAAGAAGTTCGAAAAGATATTACTCATTACGCGTACGCAACGTATTCCTCGTACCGGGAAGATACGTTTCCCAACGTTCAGTGCACGATCACTGTATTCTTCTGATTTCATTCTTGCCTTAACACACCTCCTTTTGATTTTGCGATTCATTTTTACTTATTGATATTCCTTTCTAATTCCAATTAGAAAATTTTATTTATTTAAATTTCACTGCCAGTATTTCGGTGAGACATCACCAAATGTTGCTTCACATTTCTTGTATGGAAAAAACATACTTCTATTTCTTTGTGTCGTGACTGTAAATACCTGTCATGTATGGATCGATTTTACTCTACCCTGCAAGCTACCAGTGGTATGTGGTAGGGAGGCTATAAATAAAGAGTATGTATGTACGGAATTTATATTTAGTATATAAGTAGCAAATTAACTTGTATGGTAAGTTGTTACCTATTTATGTTATGGTACTTGTTTTCCACCCAAGTTTGATCCGTGATACTTTTCCCCAAAATGCGATGTAAAACTGAGGAATCATTCTTTTATCCGACTCTTCTTTAGAGAGTTCAAATGTGCAACAAGAAGAGATCAATTGAGGTCAGGATGGCAAACAGAGGCCTCGCTGCAGTGACGAATTTACCAATAATCAGAATGCCCTCGGCTGTCATTGAACTGCTTTTACGTCACACTCAATGTCACTATCCTTTGAAATACTATCCGGCAAGTGCTTTACTGAACTTCGGAGAATCGAAAACAAAATCATTAACTTATATTTTGCAGTCTGATTTCCATATTGAATACTTTTAAGTATTATATTTGATAATTGGACCTCAAAAACCTCAAATTATTCTATCGAGGACAAATTTACCATTTTTTTCTTTACATTACGCATCAATATCTATTAATAGTTCTAAACTATAGCTTAATAAACCCTCGTAGTTTCTATTTTCAATTTTTATCCGCCTGTACTGCAAATGTTTATATGGAGCATTGTATTATATGGATCTGAAACATGGACGTTGAGAAAGAAGGAAGAGAAATACATATAGAGTTTTGAGATGTGGCTATGGCGAAGGTTGGAGAAGATAAGATGGACAGACAAGATTGGAAATGAAGAGGTACTGAGGAGGGTTGGAGAAGAACGAGACATCATGAAAAGTATAAGGAAAAGGAAAGCAAGCTGGATAGGCCACATATTAAGAGCAGACTGCCTAAAGAAGAAAATCTTTGAAGGAAAGATAAATGGGAGAAGAGAATGAGGAGGTATGGAATGCTAAGTGATTTGAAGAAAGGAAGGAAATACCAAAATGTGAAACGGGATGCACAGGATAGAGATGCATGGAGACAGCAGTGCCGTTGAGACCTGTCCTAGGACAGAATTACGATGATGATGATGATGACTGAAAATGTATAATAAACCGTTGATACCAAGCCTTTATTTACGAGATCTTTTCACTTGGACTTTCTCAACTTATCGTTAATCACAGAAGAAGACCAATCCATCAATAAGTATTTTTAGAATTATGATGGATATAATCACATACATTATTTGTAGAAGATCTTCACATATTCTCATAGTAATTTGGAAATTTCACCTTCTAAGCGATAACTAAGCGAAACAGCTACGCAACCTTAGTTTGCGCACCCAATTTTACCTTCGTAGTAACGAGAACTAAAATCCTATTTTTTTCTTATTTTTAAATATGTATGTAGTATAATTAGTTTCACTAACAAATACATTTATGTAACAACACAACAGAACGAGTTATAGAGGCATTTCAAAACGGAATGACCTAGTACATTACAAAAGGAGGTTAGAGCATTCTCCAAACGGAGCTAGCAGTGGGTTTGCGGACAATTGCTCGCGAACAGTTTCTCGCAATGAGTTCCTCGAGGCGGACAATTGCTCGCCGGAGAGTTTTTGCTGCAGGAAATTCCTCGTAATTAAAGTTGCTCGCTCCATACTATTTCTAACTACCAGAATAAATACGAACCTCTGTATTAAGAATTCATTACCACTCGAAAAGAAATAGTTTACCACCTCTTCAGAACAGGACGTTAAAAACCTTCACATATAAAGATATATTTCCACCGCAAACATTCATAAATTAAACATCATAAAGTAATACATATTAACTGAGTCTTTGGACTGATATTTTGCTAGAGCTGCTAATCTGATATTAGTATAATCAGAGTTATAATTTATAGATGTGCTTTAAAATTAGTACCCAAGCAAAAATGATAATACAAAGGTAAGCAAAGTGAATTTCTTTCTAAAAAGGTGAAACATATCCTAATAGTGAATTACGAAGATTATTTGAACGAGGAATGTAATAAGGGTGGAATTAAGATATCATTATATGATAATAAGGTATCATAGAGATTCATTTAAAATATATAAAACATCTTTATAAAGTAAAAAGAAAAATGTGCAACATGGCAAAATAAGCAAAAAAATGACGTAATCTTAAATATTCCTCATATAAAAGCTCATGGCATGTTTTTCCCTTAATCTCGGCCTTGGTATTTGAATTACATCCCAGAAATTTTATTTGGAGGAAAAGAGGTAGTTGCCATGTTACCCCTAAATATCGAATGATGTCTCTGTTCAATCGGTCTCTTGGTCTTCCTCTTGGTCTCTTCACTTCTTCACTCTTGGTATCCAGCTCAGAACTGCAGTTGTCCATCGGTTGTCGTTTCTCCTTGCAACATGGCCTGCCCACATCCATTTCAGTGATCTTACTTTATCTATGATGTCTGTCACTCCTGTTATCTTCCTAACCCAGGTGTTGCGTTTCCTGTCCCTTCTTGTGATTCCAAGCATACATCGTTCCATACTTCTTTGTGTAGTCTGAAGTCGCTGGGTTATTGCTGCGTTTAACACCCATGTTTCACTTCCATATGTCAAAACTGGTAGAATGCATTGGTTGAAGACCTTTCTCTTCAAGACCATTGGCATTTTCGACTTCAGAATATGGGCGTTTCTTCCGAAGGCACTCCAGCCTAGTTTCATTCTTCGATTCACTTCATTAATCCTGTTTTTCTCTCCTGTCGTAACCAGTTGTCCCAGGTAAGTGTACTCTGAACAAACATCAAGGGGTACCTCTTGTAGTAGGATTGGTACTAGTGCTGCAAAAGAATTATACATTACCTTAGTTTTCGATAAGTTTATCCCGAGTCCTATTTTCTGCCCAGCCGCGTTCAGTTCCTGAAGTCTTGATGCTAGATATTCACCGTTAGCTGCCAAGAGGACCATATCATCAGCGAAACGCAAATGACTGATGTGCTCTCCATTTATCCGTAGGTCTCTTTTCTCCCAGTCTAAGGTTTTAAAGACTTCCTCCAGAACGGCTGTAAAAAGAATTGGTGAAAGGCAGTCGCCCTATCTCACTCCCTTCTCAATCCGGAATTCCTCTGTTTCTTCATGCAGCATTACAGAGGCTGTGGCGTCCTTGTAGATGATGCGTAAAAGTTTGATGTACTTGGCATCTGTCCCTTGTTTTCCCAGTGCTTCCAGAGTGGATGAGGTACTTACCGAGTCAAAATCCTGGGCATAGTCCACGAAGCAGAGTACTAGTGGCATCTTGTATTCGTTCGTTCTACTGATAATTTCTTGCAGCGTGTGGATGTGGTCCATAGTGCTGAATCCCTTGCGAAATCCAGCTTGTTCTCTGGGCTGGGCAGCTGCCAGAAACGTCTTCAGACGTGCAGCTAATACTCTCATGAACGTTTTGTAAATAACAGGAAGGAGGCTGATGGGGCGGTAGTTCTTCAAATCTTCCTTGCTTCCTTTCTTGTGCAAAAGGAAAATCCTTGAATGGTTCCACTCCTTCGGAATTCTCCCTTGTCTAAAGCAATTAGTGAATAACTACCCCAGGTCAGGAGATATTTCAGTAACTCCAAGTTTCAGATATTCTGCTAAAACTCCATCAGCTCCTCCTGCCTTTCCATTCTTCATCTTCTTGATGGCGTCTGATACTTCTTCTGGGAGTACAGAGGGGGGATTTTCTGAGTATTGTGTTTCTTCTTGGTTTTCCTCTTCAATATCTTCTATCATCTTGTATAAGTTGGTGAAGTATTCGGCTACTGTCCTCAGTATTCCTTGATTATTGGAAGATGCTGTGCCATCTTCTTTCTGGACGACCAAGATTTTTTTCTTTCCCATTGCTAGGTTTCGTCTGGCCCTCTTCATACTCTTGTTATTCTCTGCAGGTTCTTGTACAAGTCTATCGTTAAAACTCCTTACAACTTCCTTCATCTCCACTTTGATAGAATTGCATAGCTCGACACATTCGATATTTTCCTTTGGCAAGTCTGAGTGCTTCAGTTGCTTTCGCTGTTTCATCATTTTCCTGGTTCTGTCACTGATCTTCTTATCCTTTGGTCTTTTTGGTGTACTTGCTACTTATTCTGCCGCTGCATTCACGACTTCCATGACTTTGGCTTCCAGTTCTACTTCTTGAAGTGCTGAAAACCTATTTCTAAGTTCCAGCTGGAACACTTTCCTATTTTCTTCTAATTTTCTAATACTTACCTCCTGTTTCCTGCTTGAGACCAACTTCTTTCACTCCATTCTGACGTTAATCTTCATTCTGCATCTAACTATCCTATGGTCACCGCCGGTGTTGAAGTTGTTTAGTACCTCAAAATTAATAACTGGGTAGAGTTTGATAACCAATATGTAGTCTATTTCGTTTTTTACTCCATTAGGACCTCTCCAAGACCGTGTAGGGTTCTTCTTGAAATATGGGTTTGTTATGTACATATTGGTGCTCTTTGCAAAGTCTACCAGGCGGTGACCTCGTTCATTTATCTGTCCTAGTCCATGTTTTCCTGTGACAGCATCATCTGCTTCCTGCTGACCTACACGAGCGTTAAAATCGCCCATGATAATTTTATAATAGTGATCTTCCTTGTCATGTACCTTGCCTAAGGGTTTGGGTGAAATTTTCAATTTCGTCTTCGCTGCTTGCTGCTGTTGGTGCATAACCTTGGATAATCTGAACAGAGTAACGCTTGTTTATCCTTAGGATTAGCTTACATACTCTTTCAGATACACTTTCTATTTTCTCCACATTATTTTTCCATTTCTTGTTAATCAAGAAGCCAACTCCTCCAAGTCTTCCATCATTTGTTCCCCTATAATAGAAAATATGCTCTTCCTTGAGTGTAACCAGTTCTTCTGATTTTCTTCTTACTTCACTGAGTCCGATGACATCCCACTTTATCTTCTCTGCTTCATGGAGCAAATCCAGGAGTCGATCTTCGCTCTTCAAGCTGCGGCAGTTGTAGGTTGCGAAGTGTAGGGGGTTATTTCTTTTCTTCACGATGGACCTCTGCAATGCCACCATCTCCCGGACATCCGAATTGGTGGTGCTTTTACGTCCGGATGAATTTCCATTACAAAAGCTCATCATGATAAATTGTAATTGCGCCTGGAGGGTAAAAGACAGTGATTCACCAGGCTGTCTCACTGCCGGTTGGTGAACGGATGAGTGCCACTTTCACTATTTGGCCGGAGATATTGTTGAAGCCTTCTTAGCATGGTTAAACCTGAGCTATACATCGCCTCCAACCTCCGTTAACACCCCTCCGCCCCGATGAGGCAATGAACTGTGGCAGTGTGAGGAGGGGATATCTCTTTATATAGACGCTTCTCCGGATATATATAGATATATATACATATAGGATACTAAAGATGAGGCGGAAGGAAGTGCGTCACATAGACGCCTATTTTTTTGCCGTGAAGTCCCGGGTTTGGAGAGTATATAAAAAAGCAGACGTCCATTCTAGGCATCATGGGTTCGATTCTAGGTGGCCCTAAATATGGCAGTTTTCCCTTTGAAATGCTTTGAGCACATTTTAGAAAATTCGTTAAGCGTATTTAGCATAAAGAGAGATCGTTGAAATTTACGGAATCGTTAGAAAATAATTTTGTCTTTCGTTTCCCACAAGAGCCTTATACCTAATGGCCCCAGGTTCTATGCTAGGTACTTGGTGCAAAAGTTTCAAGAAATAATTTAGGGTATTTCTAGGTAAGAAAGAACGTAGAAATTCACGAAATTGTTAGAGATCAGAGACCTCTATAATGTACTGAAAGGATTTTACCCTGTGAGTCCTTTGTTTGATGCTAGGGCAGTTTTTCTGTCTGAGGTTTATGAATTCATTTGAGGTGTTTTCCGTTAAGATAGAAACTTGCATTTCACGGTGATTTTAGAATAGATGAATGTCAATCGTTTGCCGTAAAGCGTTTTGCGTTAAATGCCCAGGTTCGATCCCAGGACCATTCGAATGACCGAATTTTCAAAAATTCCTTACGAGATTTTCCGGGTAGGTAGAAGGTTGAAATTCACTACATCTATAGAAGATAGGGATTTCTATCGTATGCTGTAAGGATATTTGTCCTAATGGACCCAGTTTCGATGCTAGGACATTTCGTATGCACGTATTATGAATAATTCTTTTAGAGGATTTTGTTGGTGCATGGAACTCGGTGTATGGAAGGCGGAGTGGATATATATATATAGGATACTAAAGATGAGGCAGAAGGAATTGCCGCACAGATCCAGCGATTTTTTTCCGTAAAACCCCGGCTCAGCTCAGCTAATATCAATCAATATAAACAAGATCATGTGTTTCTAACCTTTGTATTATAACCTCGGTTATTGATAGGCAAAGGGGAGATATTTGATGAGACGTTCGAGAAGTAAGAAATTTATCGCGAGTATGAATAACGAAAAGAGAAATTCGTCTCAAATCGTTTAATTTGCATTCCGTTCTGATTACCACATCAGACGCTGTTGTTATAAAATGCAAATATTAGCTAAGAAATTTCGGAAGAACGCCATTCGTTAAATGAGACAGAAATGAATTTTTTTCGAGGAGATTAATTCCATAAATTCAGAAGTCGCTCAACTTGAATGGCGTGACGAAAACAAATTCGTAGTAGAAGTATTGTAAAAATATGCTTCGACAGCTTAGGTCATTTCACACGTAGGCCCCCGCTGGGAATCGAAATAATTCGTTTCGTATATTAATTCGAAGATTAACATTTACAATGCATGAAAACACGGTCGAATCGACTATAATAAGCCGAATCATTCAATTTTCAAGGATGAAGGAACGGTGAACTTGTCTGCACGATGTAGTCGTGCAGCTGGTCCCAAAGGAATAAAAAGTCTACATCTACATAGGTACCCTGCAAGCCGCCTTTGAGCGTGTGGCAGGGGGTGCAAGCATCATTACTCTACTTCGCTAATCGATTGCTTTCTCGTATCGTTCGCGGAAAAAGTGAATTTTTGTAACGACTTCTTCTAGCATCTATTTCTATGATTTTTCTCGCAGTATCAGAACGGCCTATGTAATATGGTGGACGCATTATATCAGCTACATCATCTGTGAACGTGCTTTCTAAAGAAATAAAACATGATAAATTTATTAAGTAGATTTATACTTTTTTTTAAGCCTTCTATCTTCTAAAGATTCCCATCCCGCGTTCTTAAGCATTTGCGTAACACTCACTGACTTGTCGTAACAATTCTTTACAAAACGTATCGCCTTTCGCTGTACTTTTTCTAATTCCCGAATACAACATTTTTCTGCAGGGTCCCATGCACTACACGCATATTCCAGGTGAGGCCTGACCAACGTAACGTAACATCGCTAGCCTCGGAGGGGAAGTGGCGTCTCTGCAGTCGCGCGGATTTCGTCTCTTTCCACCGCCTCCTTGCCCCATCACGGCGAGTACGACATCGCCAGACAGATAACCGTGAGAAACGATAACGCGAGAGTAGGGAATATCAGTTACGCATATGAGATATGGAGAGGTGGATTTTGGTTTTCGTGCTTTATGGAATCTCTGCTTTGTGAGGACGGCGAACAGCCTCCACATTTCATCAACTGCCGCCTGAGGTCCAAACAAAGCATTCTCTTAACAGTGAGGAAGAGACGCGGCATGGCAATTGAGTGGTTAGTATACCTGCCCGGAAAGTGGAAGACCTGGGTTCGAGTCCCAGTCATGTCGCATAGTTTCACATTTGTTATTCCATTCAATTTTTGAATTAACGAATTTAGGATGGCGCCAAATAGTAAGATCGTTGGACTGTGTTCAGTATTCGATGGCTTGCGTTAGAATTTGCTTCTTTCGAAACTCTTTCTTTCTCTGCTTAACTGAAAGGAGGCAACGTGGATTAGAAATACGTTCGTGAAGGATAGATACTTTAATATCGTAGGAAGAAATTCGGAAAAGGAAGAAACCCTCAGCTCACGATTAGAGTGGATCTTTGAAGGAACGCATAAAAATAGTTCTTTCCGAGGAAATTTAAAGGAGAGGATGGTAAATAATGAGAGACCGTAACCCATGCTCGAGAATAATGTTACTGTGGGAAAAGCGAGGAAAATGTAAATGTGAATGCAGAAAATAATGAAAGGAAGGAAATAGAGGCGAAATGTACATAGATAAGCGCAGGGAGAAAGAGAAAAGGAAAATGCTTGTAAACGGGGAGAAAGGAAGGAAATATAAAGGGATGCGGATATAAGAAGATGAGGAAAAGGTAACGGAAAGGGGAATAAAGCGGCACAAACATCTTGAGATTTCCAGTGAAGGGTGCAAGGACGGGGATGAGGGGTGAGGGAAGAAATAAAGACTTTTATTTCATTTATAAAAAGATGGAAGGAGATGTGATTATTTCATGGTCGAGAAATAAGAAAGTGAAACACAGAAAAACTGAAAATGATAGATTTGTAAGTTAATACCAGAGAATAATATAAAAAGCAGCTAAGGGAGGAAAAACTCAATCATTGGCCAACTACGCGGAAATGAGTGAAAGAATCAATTATATGGAAGCTTATGAATTATAGGAGTTAATCCGCCGGAAAAGATCAGCGGCAAAACCAATTCATCAATTCTCCCCTTCTTTCAAATTACTAAATCCGAATCAGAGATTCTAATGAAAATTAAGTTTAGTTTTACTTTTAGTTTTCATTTTGGTGATATATTACCGTTTCTCAAACTTTGATTCGTTTCCGAAAACTTAGATTGATGTATGGAACATTTACAATTTGTCCCTTGGTACAAGAAATAGATAAAATTATATTTCATTAATTGTTCCTCACTATTGTTCATAACGTTGGTTGAAAATTTTTGATATTTGATCAGCTGTAGGAAATGGAATTCTTTCTGGTCACTCACCATCGATATCGAATTAGTTATATTTCAACTTTTACGCGGAAATATTCCTCTGTTATCAGCTAAAATGAAAGCGGGATGAATGCAATTTTAATTATCTTATTTTTTTCCGGCAGTCAATCATATCCTGATGTGTATGTTGCCTGTAATATATGGAAATATTGCATATCATTTTCAAGTTGATATGGTCGATAAAGGTATTTGGATATAAATATAAATAACTTCGAGAAAAATGTTTCCTTAAGATTATAAAATATATGAACTTTCAATTGATTCCTTAAATGCAATAAAGTTCTTGTTTTGCTTTCATTGCAACCAATCAGATTTTGTTCTGATGAAACAAAGCCAATCTTAGCTGAGTAGTTCGTAATACATTGCACCTTCTTTCAAGGGGATATTGGTCGATAAATGTATATATCATAAATCAAAAAGATAGATGTATCTCATGTTCAGACAATTGAGCGCTCGACAACTGACAATGCCGTTACATTTAGATATTGAAAACAACGATATATCTCACAATAACAGTATTTGACAATAATCCTACAATTCAGATTGTCAGAAACAAATATAGCATTTATGTAATATATAAATATAACATTTACGTTAGTTTAACCCTTGTGTAGGCACCCGACTTTACCTACGTTGTTGGGCACCCGGGGAACACACCTCTTTAGATCTCATTCTTGAACAGTTTTGTAAAGGAATTCGTTCTCTAAACATTTTATTCAATAAATAGATATTTTATGAAGATATTAAAGTCATTTTTATATCATTTGACCGGTTAGAACATCTACAATTAACAAAATCAGAAAGGTATGTTTATTCTTCGGTTCTTGACGCCTGAATTCCTTTTTTTTTCATTAAAAACTCAAATTTGAAGTCATGTAAAATTTAAAGTAGAAATTGCACAAAAAAACAATTTACACCAACGTATAGTACGTTCTATCGTGCATGTAATCATAAAAGCTAATCATTTCTGTTTTCATAACATTTGGTATTTTTCATAGATAGAGCGGAAAAAGTGCCCATTTTTACGAGCTGTTTCACGGAGTGCTCTTTTTGAACGTTTGTTCTTCAAA
>KZ309649.1:58273-68860 GCA_000376725.2 Ladona fulva
TTTGCTGCTCTGTCTCTATATTAGCACCACATGCTTTAAGTTTCTTCAAACGGGAATGAATAAGCCTTTGCTTCCTATGCATTGATCTTAGCTTAGGCTTCGTCCAGCGTGGATCCTTTCGCTCGCGCATGCTCTTAGTCGGTACGTATTTAGCTAAACCATCTTTGATAATGCGGAGGCACTCATTCCAACTATCATCGATTGTGTTTTTACCCACAAAGCGGCAAAAATCATCCCTGCATACATTGATATATTTCCTGAATTCCGAAAATTTAAACTTGTTAAATACCTATATTTGCCTTGGCGGCTTAAGAGATTTAACTATCGTTGTTTTCATCTCAGCTAGTATCACGTCATGATCTGAAATTCGAGATTAGTCATCATATGTGGATGGGAGGTGGCTAATAAATCCAGAATGTTTCCTTGACATATCCATTTCCTTACCTTGTATTGTTCCGCGGATTGACCGAGGTCGCACGGTTTGAAGTACATTTACATTTACATAAATACCCCGCAAACCGCCGTATGGCGTATGGCAGGGGGTGTTAATACACCAAAGTCCCTAATTATTCATCCTAATTACGCGTCTAATACTGAATTCCTTGGAACAACTAGAAATCCTAAAAGCATGCAACCATCCCAACTATACAGTCATTAACGACTATCTCTTACCTTTTCCTTCTCCAATCCTTTCCTCAGTTGTTCAAGCTTTTCCCTCCCTCCACCCACCCAACGCAACCCTCCATACCCCTCCGTGACTATATATTGGATTGTAACTTGTAATAATGTGCCTGAAGATGACGCGACGCGTCGAAACCTAGGTCGCAAATAAATATTTACTGTGGTACGGGTAGAAGTGTTTTTCTTATTCACCGTTTTCAATGGATGCCTACCACTAAGTCTCGCCTGAATCAATTGATATTACTTAGTTAACGTATTTATAATGGTAGTATTTCCTAGGAATTCAGGTAATTCGACGATCTGAAGCATCAAAGCGATATCTTTCTTTATAATCAACGTACAAGCAAAAATATACCTTAGTGGGTACCCGGGTGCCTACACAAGGGTTAAGTAGTGAGGCGCGTTCAATTGTCGCAGACCTCAATTGTCAACTGTGTTCATATAAATTTTATTTAACGTAAATAACATTCATATAAAATTACTATATTAAAATATATAGTGTAACCCAAATATAAACAGTGTAACATATGATTTAAGGGTCTTTAAATTAAGGAAAAAGAATTTATGTAATATATTTTTTAGTTTAAATAGAAATACTGGAGACGAAATTTAAACGAAATCTTAAAAGTTTGAAATACTGCCTTTCTTTTTCTCGTCGTTACTTACATTGGTTCGTAGTTTTAACTCACAATTCGTGATTCAAGTAATTTTCTAATTTTATGTTGCTGATGATTTCATCTGGCTAAATGGTATGTCACCCTTCCGCAAATGGCAGGGGGTGTAAGCACATAAGCGACCGATTCACTTGTTTGAATCTTAGGCAAAGAATGGAAACCACTGCGCCATTGATCGAGTGTAGAGTGCAACTCTCCAGTAGAGGGAGAGTTGCAGAGGAAATTGAGATGTGAAGAGATTGATGCGGGAAGAGAGAGTAATGGGGGGAGGAAGGAAAGCAATCAGAAATGAAGGGAAATAGATGAAGAGGAGATAGATAGGTTCAAGGTAATAGGTTGATGTGAAGGGGGAAGAAAAATGTGTGTGATAAAAAGGGGTCCAGTGCGAGGGCTTAAAGGAGATGTGCTGCATCTGATTAAGTTGCCTAGACTGATGAATGCTTTTTCACAGGCGAAAGGGGAAATTCTTTCCTTCGAATGAATGAATCCTCCGTTCATTTTGTTCAGTTTAATTTCGCAAACACGGGGAAGTTGTTTCTTTGCGCGACGGCATTACCAGAGCAAGCAAACTTTTCTATAGAACGTGTTGATTGGAGATGCGAGAGCGAAGGGATGGGCGCAGCAGTTGCCATTCTGTTTGGTTTGCAAAGATAAGGAAATGTCTATTATATGTCATGTCGCGAGCGATTAAAAACTGAAATTTCGTTCGATCTATTCCACCAGTTTTAAATATCAGAAGGGCATAGCTGAATTAGATACGTTAAATCCGCTCCTTTGTAGACGAGAATGAAATCCTGAGAGGAACTTCAGTTGAGTTTAAACTTGCTTTAAGTATGCATAACATATCCTAATACGGGATCGCACGTATTGGAAATATTAATGAAATTTGCGTCTTTCAACTGTATCGTTTGAAATATTAAGAAATAAATATTTTATCAGTAGTTAAATTTATATTCATGCTTAGGAACTGTAAAAAGAGCAGCAGAGATTAATTTAATTGTAATCTCATAGGTAAAAGAATCAAGAGGATACTTCATGTAATTCTAGAGTAGGAATTAGAGAAGAAGAATTTTTTAAAGTAGCTGAGGTCATTTTACTCGTCGTCCTCCACCGAGAATCGAACCGCTTTCATTAAAGGCGAACGGGTTATTCACTTGGCTACTACTACTAGGTATTTTCTGTAAATTTCCTCTATGTTTTTAATTATTAATTGACACGACATCGTGGAACATTGTAGAATGTAGAAGAATTAGCACTAAAAACGCTAAAAAAGTCGATTATTTCTTAAGATTTGTATTCGTATTTGTATTATGTATCGTCTTCCTCGAAGTTTTTCCTGAACGTAGTGGTCATAAGTTTAGTAAAAATTTAACAGTGAATTCAATAGGAGATTGCGAATAATTGATAAACTAACCTACAATAAAAACATCGATTCAAAATCGATTTGAAATTATTCAGCCTCTTCGAGATTGTCTCTCTCGCTGTGTTTTAAAATACGTTTGAATATTATAATTTTTATGATACTCTTCATAAAATATTATAAGGATTAAATTTAAATAATTTTTTACGGTTTCTAAGTATTAACGGAAAAGGAAAAACTTACGGTAGAAAGTAACGTTTCAGAAAGATGCGGAAGCTTGGAAATAGCTAGTAAAGTAGTAAAATTTGCATAAAATTCAGAATTTTCGTTTCAAAAACTGTCCAATTGCGTGAGGATGCAGTGAAAAACTCATCTAAAAGTATTGGACGCTAAACAATGAGCTACAGATCTTTCTATGCAAATGACTATTGAATTGTGTTAAGGAAATAAATGCGGCAAGCTAAGGAAGAATGGACTTGAAAAAAGTCTGACGGGACCGGGAATCGATTTGAATCGACTCTCGAAGCTCTGTCCGTTGAGCTATCACAACGGAACATTTCCCTAAGCCATTCGGGAGACTTTGTGGGCAAAAGCTAATTGTGGGACCCAGACAATTGGGAGACCCGGGTTCGATTCCCGCCCCGTCAGACTTTTTTCAAGTCCATTCTTCCTTGGGATTTTTCCTGAGTGCGCACCATCTTGCGCAAAATCACCCTTACCCGTTTTCCTGCTGCAAGCTAGATGAAAATGATATTTGGATCGCGTTAGACAAGCATCTCTCTCAAAATGTAAATACGATTATATTATAGGTATGCTAATTTATTTCATTATAAACAGAACATATGAAGGATCTCTAAATTTTTTTACCAAAATAAAGTAAGTAGTTTTTAATAATTTTAAATCAGTTTTTCGCCTTTTATTTGTAAAGAAATAATTCAGAATTCTTCATCATTTACATTATTCATCTTCACTCTTTAGTGTTTGATGACTTCATTTCGATATAGAAAGGTACCGCGAATTTTATCCTCCATAGTACTGTGAGTACTCCATGTTAAGTTATTCTCACGAATAACTTAACATGGAGTACTCACATCCATAATATATTCAGAAAAGCACTTAAGAAACTCGGCTTCGTAAAGAGAATAGTCGATCGGAGCGACGAAAATGTTCGCGAGCGATATTATCTTGCTTTGGTCAGACCTCATCTTGAGTATGCGTGTAGTGTATGTGATAAGTGTTGTATTAAAGAATTAGAAAAGGTGCAGCGAAAGGCGATACGTTTTGTAAAGNTTTATGTAATGGTTTCGTTGAAAAATTCTGGTTTCACTCAGTGTTTCAATAAAAGTTTAAAAGGTTGGATATTCAATTCAGATTGGGAGATTCAGCGAAAAAAGCCTATTTGGCTTTTTTCTCTGAATTTTGGCTGTAACGATTGTTGTGAATAAAAATTCTTCGTAAAATTATCATTGTTACAGATATTATGCAACATATTTAGATTTTAGATTTAGATTTAGAATTTTACACCGCGAGCCGCCGATTGGCGTACGAGAGGGGGTGTATCAACACCAAATATTCGTACCTAATCTATCCTGTTAGCCTCTCTAATGCTCCGAGGAAAAAAAGACCAGAAGTAGCTATCTGTTTTTTTAGATTTAGATTTTAGAAACTTACCCCGCGAGCCGCCAAATGGCGTGTGGCAGGGGGTGTGTCAACACCAGATATTCGTACCTAATCTATCCTGTTGGCTTCTCTAATACTACGTGGAAAGAACGACCAAAAATAACTATCCGTTTTTGCGATTATTTCTCTGTAACGCTTGGTCNACCATGCTACATAGGCCGTTCCGATAATGCGAGAAAGATCAGAGAAATAGATGCCAGAACGAATTGATTAAAGAACTCATTCTTTCCGCGAACGATGCGCGAAAATAATCGATTAAGGAAATAGAGTCATGGTGCATGCACCCCCTGCCACACGCCGAAAGGCGGCTTGCAGGGTAAAAACATAGACATAGACACCAGTTTTCTAAAATAATCGTGACATACCAAGGGCAAGTAAATTGTTAAATTACGGAATTCCGAGAAAAGCTGTTTATACCTTTTCTAGAGGATATTCTATCTCGTTCATCCTCCCAATCCTTATAATTTCTCCGACCTCTCGCTGAATTCTGAATTTTGACATTCAAAAGTGTAACGCTCTCTTCCCTTGAAATGTATGAATGTACGAGAAACCAGGGAAGAGGGCAGATTTCTAAATGGGCTCCTTTGATATTTTTCGAGCATTTATGAAAGAGAGTTGGAAGAAGAAAAGCAAAAGGAAACGTCGTATTTGTCCGAATTCTGCGCCCTATATAATTAATTCCCACAAACAGTTAAATGACCTCCAAATAAGATCTCCGCTTCCACTGTATATATCAAGAATTTCGCTGGAATTTGCTCTTAAAATTCTTCATCAAAAAATACTCTCGTCGAACTCTCTTTAATGATCCATCTCGGATTTAGAATCTTTTCTTCATTTGGGTTGCAATACATTCAATTGTTTTCGTCGCCACCTTCTTCTCACCCTTTCTTCCATAACAAGGGGAGTAGCACTTCTGTGGGAAACAGATTCGCGTGAGACTTTCAGTTTCTTGCTCAAAGATAATAGATATGTGTCTGACCGTTGGTATATCTACGCTATGTATGCATAGCATAGTACATATGCATATGTATTATCTACGCTAGCAAATGAGCTTGCTCCTCTTCTTCTCGCGTTTTTCAGTAAATCTTTAGACGAATGCACGGTTCCGGTCCCATGGAAGAAAGCGCACATTACCCCAGTGCCGAAAAAAGGGCCTAAGACACAACCAGACGACTTCCGGCTGATATCGTTAACGTCGGTATTTAGTAAAATTCTTAGAGGGCAGCGACCGATTATGTGCGGCGATTTGTAACCAAATGATGAGACATGGGTCCACCACTACATGCCAGAAACGAAACAGCAGTCGAAGCAGTGGGTGGAAGCCGGTTGTTCAGCGACAAAGAAAGTGAAGTCAATCGGGTTTCCAACCGGGTGACAGACAGGAACTGGTCCGACGTTTCGACTATTAACTCCATAGTCATCTTCAGGGATGAAGTGCCGAGTATTGGAAAAGATCTGGTTTATATACAGCGATCCGATCACTTCCTCCAGAGAAAGCTGAAGAAGTAAAGAGCCAAATTTCCTTGGCCCTGAAGAGGGCCGTTCCGCCGAGACCGAATATCACAAGAGAAGAAAAAGAAGCTCTACGGAGATTGAAAGAAGACCCAGAAATTGTAGTCCTACCAGCCGACAAAGGGAACGCAACGGTTCTCCTGAGAAAGCAATCATACCATGATAAGATAGAAGAGATCTTGAGTGACCCAACATACCAACCAATACTCCGAGACCCCACTGAATCTCTCAAGAGGAGAACGTCTATCCTACTAAAGAAATCAGGCCTTCCTCCAGAAACCTGCAAGCAGCTCATCCCTCAAGCTGCTGTTCCCCCAAGAATATATGGCCTGCCAAAAATCCACAAAAACGGAATACCTCTACGACCAATTGTAAGTGGAATTAACTCTCCTACTTATCTTTTGGCAAAATTTCTCACGAAGATACGGGCACCGCTTGTGGGAAAGAGCCAACGTCACATCCAAAATTCAGCAGAGTTCGTCAAAAAACTAAACCAATTCAGACTGGATCCAACCGACATCCTGGTGAGCTTTGACGTGGTGTCTCTGTTCACTAAAGTCCCCGTCGAAGACACTTTAATCCTTCTACAATCCCGTTTCGACAGCGGAATAACAGAATTGTTTCGCCACACACTAACCTCGACGTATTTCCTATACCAAGGGAAATACTATCAACAAAAAGACGGAGTAGCCATGGGATCTCCACTCTCGCCTGCCGCCGCAAACCTATTCATGGAACACTTTGAGGAGGATGCCCTCAAAACCGCTCTTTACCAACCGAAATGCTTCTTCCGTTACGTCGATGATACATTTGTGATTTGGCCGCATGGAAAGGATAATTTGGACAAGTTCCTCGACCACCTGAATAGTAGACATCCTAATATAAAATTCACCATGGAGATCGAAGAAAACGGCTGCCTTCCATTCCTTTATATACTAGTCAAGCGACGACCCGACGGATCTCTAGGGTATAGTGTATACCGGAAACCTACGCACACCGACCTTTATCTTAACGGGATGAGCCATCATCACCCTTCACAAAAAAGATCAGTTTTATCCACTCTAATTCATCGTGCGCAAGCCGTCTCCGACCAGCATAGTATTTCCAGCGAGCTTAACCACCTCAGAATGACCTTCCTTCAAAATGGACATTCGATCAAAGAAGTAAACGGGGAATAGCCGCAGAGAAGAGATCATACTCACACGTCTCAGGATTGGACATAGTGCTCTAACAAACTCATACCTCTTCTCAGAGGACAAAATTCCACCTAGCTGTGATAAGTGCGACCGTCCCCTCAGCATTCAACACCTTCTACTCCAGTGTGACAAATATAACTACATTCGCAACTCTTTAAATATTAAAGGGAACATGGCCACTATACTTGGAGATGACCAGGAAATTATTTCTAGAGTTCTGTCCTTCATTAAAAGAGCCAATCTTCTAAGGAAGCTTTAATTTTATCCTCATTTGTTGGATGTTACTGATTTAGGACTGACTTTAAGCACCAATCTGTGATATATACCAAAGTATTGGCGCAAATAACCAAGAGATTGAGGCGCCTTATCCCCTTAAAATACTACTACTACTAGTAAACGGGGCCCTTAAAAAGGCCTTTTCCAGAACTCACAAGGAGTACAAAGAAGAGGAAGAGAAGCCGACTGCCACCGCCTGCATCCCCTATGTTGCCCCAGTATCGAGAATAATATCAAGAATACTCACCAAAAATAACATACGAACAATTCACAAACCGCCTAGAAAATTGGGAAGTCTCCTAACGAATGTGAAGGATAAACTGCACCTCAAAACACCGGGAGTTTACAGTGTCCCATGTGAATGCGGAGCTGTATACATTGGTGAAACAGCCAGGACTATAGAGACGCGGATTAAGGAGCATGACCGCCACCTCAGATTGAAACAGCCCGAGAAATCGGCAGTTGCTGAACACTGCCTAGAGAAAAAGCATCAAATAAACTTTAAAGACACCAAAGTTATTTGCAAAGCCCCACGTTTTTGGGACCGACTGATTAAAGAATCAATCGAAATTGAACTCTCTGAAAACAACATCAATAGAGATAGGGGATACCCCCTCCACAGGACTTGGAAACCAATTCTCCGCAAAATCGCAGTGAGCCGCCAACCAATAGGCGCTGACCACCACCGCGGCCAATGAAAAAAGTGAAAGGGACACCAACTACCTCTATATAACCGGACCTTTTAGAGAAATCACCAGATCTTTATTAGGAATACTGATGTTGGAGAAACGATGGACCAAGTGTGTTGAACTCAAGGGAGATTACGTTGAGAAATAAAATAATATTTTAACTTAAAAATCGCCGTCTTTCATTGTCAGGCAGAGAACTTTTCACATACACTCGTATGTATGTATGTATATATGTATGTAGGTATATATATACTGCAATACCATAAACGAGTTATTGAAAATAAGTCCATACGAATCGTCCTANCTTAAGGAATCATCATCCGCCATTTTCAATCCGACGTCGGATGTACGCCTCTCCAAGCGCTTTCCAATTCTCTCTATTCTGAGCTTCTCGTTGCCATGTTACTCCTAAATACTGAATTATGTCTCTGTTCCATCGGTCCCTTGGTCTTCTTCTTGGTCTCTATACGTCTCTTGGTATCCAGTTCAGAACTGCTGACGTCCATCTGTTGTCGTTTCTCCTTACAACATGGCCTGCCCACATCCATTTCAGTGATCTTACTTTATCTATGGTGTCTGTCACTCCTGTTATCTTCCTAACCCAGGTGTTGCGTTTCCTGTCCCTTCTTGCGATTCCAAGCATACATCGTTCCATACTTCTTTCTGTAGTCTGAAGTCACTGGACTTTATTGCTGCGTTTAACACCCATGTTTCACTTCCATATGTCAAAACTGGTAGAATGCATTGGTTGAAGACCTTTCTCTTCAAGACCATTGGCATTTTCGACTTCAGAATAAGGGCGTTCCTTCCGAAGGCACTCCAGCCTAGTTTCATTCTTCGACTCACTTCATTATTCCTGTTTTTCTCTCATGTCGTAACCAGTTGTCCTACGTAAGTGTACTCTGAACAAACATCAAGGGGTACCTCTTGTAGTAGGATTGGCATCTGTGCTGCAAAATAATTATACAATACCTTAGTTTTCGATAAGTTTATCCCGAGTCCTATTTTCTGCCCAGCCGCGTTCAGTTCTTGAAGTCTTGAAGCTAGATCTTCACCGTTAGTTGCGAAGAGTACTATATCATATGCGAAACGCAAATGACTGATGTGCTCTCCATTGATCCGTAGGACTCTTTCCTCCCAGTCTAAGGTTTTAAAGACTTCTTCCAGAACGGCTGTAAAAAGAATTGGTGAAAGGCAGTCGCCTTGTCTCACTCCCTTCTCAATCCGGAATTCCTCTGTTTCTTCATGCAGCATTACAGAGGCTGTGGCTTCCTTGTAGATGCTGCGTAAAAGTTGGATGTACATGGCATCTGTCCCTTGTTTTCCCAGTGCTTCCAGAGTGGAGGAGGTACTTACCGAGTAAAAATCCTGGGCATAGTCCAGGAAGCAGAGTACTGGTGGCATCTCATATTCGTTCATTCTGCAGATAATTTCTTGCAGCGCGTGGATGTGGTCCATAGTGCTGAATGCCTTACGAAATCCAGCTTGTTCTCTTGGCTGGGCAGCTTCAGACGTGCAGCTATTACTCTAATGAACGTTTTGTAAATAACAGGAAGGAGGCTGATGGGGCGGTAGTTCTTCAAATCTTCCTTGCTTCCTTTCTTGTGCAAAAGGAAAATCTTTGCATGGCTCCATTCCTTAGGAATTCTCCCTTGTCTAAGGC
This sequence comes from Ladona fulva, assembly GCA_000376725.2. Classification (NCBI taxonomy): domain Eukaryota; kingdom Metazoa; phylum Arthropoda; class Insecta; order Odonata; family Libellulidae; genus Ladona; species Ladona fulva. The sequence continues at coordinate 68,005 of KZ309649.1, forward strand.
AATTAGTGAATAACTGCGCTAGGACAGGAGAAATTTCTGTAACACCAAGTTTCAGATATCCTGCTAAAACTCCATCAGCTCCTCCTGCCTATCCATTCTTCGTCTTCTTGATGACCTCTGTAACTTCTTCTGGGAGAATAGAGGGGGGATTTTCTGAGTTTTGTGTTGCTTCTTGGTATTCCTCTTCAACATTTTCTGTCTTCTTGTATAAGTTAGTGAAGCATTCGGTTACTGTCTTCAGTATTGCTTGTCTATTGGAAGTTGTTGTGCCATCTTCTTTCTGGACGACCAAGATTTGTTTCTTTCCCATTGCTACTCGTCGTCTGACCCTCTTCATACTCTTGTTGATCTCTATAGCTTCTAGTACAATTCTTTCGTTAAAATTCCTTACATCTTCCTTCATCGCCACTCTGATAGACTTGCATAGCTCGACATATTCGATATATTCCTTTGGCAATTCTGAGTGCTTCATTTGTTTTCGCTGTTTCATCATTTTCCTGCTTCTGTCACTGAACTTCTTATCCTTTTGTCTTTTTGGTGTACTTGCTGCTTATTCTGCCGCAGCCTTTACGACTTCCATGACTTTGGATTCCAGTTCTTCTTCTTGGAGTGCTGAAAACCTATTTCTAAGTTCCAGCTCGAACTCATTCCTATTTTCTTCTAATTTTCTAATACTTACCTCCTGTTTCCTGCTTGAGACCAACTTCTTTCGCTCCATTCTGACGTTAATCTTCATTCTGCATCTAACTATCCTATGGTCACTGCCGGTGTTGAAGTTGTTTAGTACCTCACAATTAGTAACTGGGTAGAGTTTGTTAACCAATATGTAGTCTATTTCGTTTTTTACTCCATTAGG
>KZ309650.1:68013-86954 GCA_000376725.2 Ladona fulva
TAAAATAAAGCTACAACAAAAGGAGTTTTACTTGAACTTTGATCAAGGATAGCTAGTATAGGCCAAAATGTTTTTGTGGTACTACTATGTAAAGGCAAACCATCTATATTGATTGAGACTGTTAAAAGTTTACTCCCAAATTCCACCACCATGCTTTTTACCAAAGGGTATTCAGACAGCACAAGACCTGATTTAGCTTCCTGTAATATATTTTCCTCTAGTCCATAGTAAATAGACCAACCATCACAGCATGGAACCACATCTACCATCCTAGTAGTTTTCATTACTGTTCGGCTGTCAGTGGGTAGATTTGGATGATAGACTTTCAGAATGGTTAAAAGATCTTTAAGAGCTGCATGGGTTATGTTGTGATTATGAGACCATACACGTAATCCATCTATCAAGTTTGCTGAAGACAAGGGCTCCTGGGGATTAGAGTGATCAGTTAGAATAGACTCAGAACTTGAGAAAGAATTAACACTGTCCCAAAAATTACTGGAAAGACTTTGCTTATTAGAGCTATGAACAGAAGAAATGCTGTCACTATTACATGAAATGGATGAATCAGAACTGAAATTAGATGCATAATTAAACTCTTTACGTATTTCCTTGGCAGCTTGTGCCAGTTCTCTTTCTCTATTTCTTTTAGATAACCCACTGTTTGCTTGAGAATATTTTCTTTTTTTATTAGTTTCCATTTTAAGTATTGCAAATAACAGAATTAAATTATCAAATAGAACCAGGCCCACTTAAGTCTATTGTAACCACTGAAAGTACTAATTTATGTATGTTCTAATGAAATCCAGTTAGCAATTAATTTGGTTATTCTTTATTTCTCCTTCTTTAAAGAATTATATGATGAAACAGACCCAGACCCACTTAAAATCTATTACAATTACTTAAAATACTTATTGATCATGTAATCATTCCAGTTTGCATTGATGTCGCTTATTATTTCTTCCTCCTTATTTCTCTTCCTCCATTCCTATCCTTGGAAAATCGAAACCAGTTTGATAAACAAGTTATTATTTCTTCATCTGTTGCACCTTCAGTTCGCTTGTTTATACGAACAGCGCCTTAAGAAGATGAAAAATGTACTGAAGTAAGAGAAACAAAATAAAAATAAAATGTTAGGAGCAGTTAACTGCTCCTAACATTTCAAGGAGATTTAAAAAAATAATATTCCATCTAGATGAAAGCAGTGAAGTTGCAAATTGTTAACATATAGCCAGGAGTTACGTTCTTCAAAACTTTTCTCTGAGAGCAAAAAGCCCATTCCTTATACCTGTAAAATAAAAACATTATTAAGAAGAGTAATTTTGACAGTAAACTGGAAAAATAACTACAACTAATACTGTGGTATACAATAACTACAACTAATACTATTAAGGTTTTACTACCAAAATAAACTGTTAAAAGGAAAACAAATAATTTAAATCATAAAACAAAGTTCTTGAGAGAGAAATTTATTAAGACATTTCATTAAAGAAGGTTTTTGCACAAAATTGAAACAGCATTTATAGAAATTACAACTTTGGCTTTCAAGATGCTGGTGGACTTGATTGTAATTTCTTCATGCTTGGATGAGTTTGCATATAAATTATTAACAATATCCATAAAGCACCAGCAAAGCCAATTAATTAAATCACCTTAAGTATATTTCTTAAGGAATTAGTTGTATAATTTCCCCCTTAACAATAAAAGGATAAGTTCTCCCTTGAACAATAAAAGGACAGTGTGGGTCATTAGACCCTAAATCCAAGTTTAACTTCAAGCATCTTCATGTAAAACATTAAAATTTTTGACTTTATTTATTCATATCATATTTGCGATGGTAATAAACAAATTCCCCAGCAGTTATAACTAGATTTTTATTATATTTGGAAGATGAGAGACCACAGTTTGCTTAGGGCGTTGATTATGATAGGGCTTTTAATGTCAGGTCCCAAATAAAACTTTTCCTAGCACTTTGTGAACAATCCAAGTTTCCAACAATAGATAAACATATGATTTGGTTCAAAGGTCATAATATAATTCAACAGTGCATAAAAAGAAAGCAAACGAAGTGAGGAAATTCAGACTGTTGAAAGGCTATGCTTTCCTTGTCCCCAGATGGTGAAATTATTAATCAAATATAAGAGAGGGTTAGACTTAATAAGCCAGAGAAAGGTTCAAAATCAATAGGTGGTCTAAATAAGGTATTACAAGTATTTTAGTCCAAATAATTCATGCAATATCTGTAATGCAATTTAATGCATTAGGTCTATGAGAAATTGCATTTCATTTCGGAGAAAAAATAATTTTATGGGTACAATTTAATAAGTTATTTTGTAAATCTTTCATATAAGTAATATCTATTAATTATTAATGCATTTCATTTATAAAAATACTTTGATTTTGTGTGAACAAAGGTTAATCGATATAGGTACATGAAGTATATGTTAATCAGGCTTCCCACAGGGATATATTTGATATTTATTTCTCAGGGAATACTTTATATATTTTAATAAAAATTCAGTTAGTCAAATTTCAGTCAAATCAATAATTGACCCAAGAAACAGAATTCTGAACAGAACACTGTTTTACAAACTTGGTTCTCTTGAAGTTACTTTTCATCGTATATTCCATTACTCTGGTTGTTGTAAATTATATTGCACAGCAGAAAGCCAATTTTTAATTAGATCATTCCTGGAATATAATTAGAATCATTCAACATTTGGTGGTCACTTAATGATGCTTCACCAATAATTTGTAAGAGACTGTGCTATTGGAAAAACTCATTTTCTTCTTATAGAAATGGAAAAGAAAAGGAAAAGTTGCATTGATAGCTATTACATTGTAAATTTAAATCTATTAAATTTTCATAGGCTTTATTTAGAAACATAAATCCTGTTTTAATAAGAAGCAAGAAAGCTATTAGTACTTGTAGTACAAATTATTCTGGCATTATTCCTGTTTGCCTTTCACAAGGTTCTGTTATTGGTATGAGGTACTAATTCTATTAATTAATACTAAATAATCATTGAAAGACAATATTCCTTAATATGGAAGTCTTATAATATCCCCAACTTACTGAAAACCAAAGGCAAGCTTTCATATATTATAACCCATAACTCTCTTTCTGATACTTCTTTCCTTTTGCTTTCATGATAAATTCAGAATTTTATGATCCTCTATTGTTCTTTCAGAAATATGATACTATCACTTAAAAAACTGGCTGTATAATGAAGCAGAATGCAAATCAATCTTGGAATGCGTAGTAAATATTACTATAGAATGGGATATGGTAACTATTTCGGCACAATCATTTTACAATATCTATTACATCTAAGTATATTATAGCTCTATTAGCAATATCCCCCTTGTGGTATTTTTTTGAATAATTTGCCTTTGATTTTATTACTTAAAATTATCTTATAAATGTACTTGCCTTTCTATTCCTAAAAATTTCAAATTACACTACACTATAGCTTGCCAACATGACCATCTCTATATAGTCATCAGTGATCTCCTGTTTGAAGGAACTGTCATTGAAATTTACTTTCTTTATAGTGACTAGATTAAAAGAAAAACTCTTACATTCTATATTTTGTGGAACAGAGAAAAACTCCAAAAACCATCAAAAAGCTTTTTGATGGTTTTTGGAGTTTTTCACTGTTCCACAAAATATAGAATGTAAGAGTTTTTCTTTTAATCTAGTCACTATAAAGAAAGTAAATTTCAATGACAGTTCCTTCAAACAGGAGATCACTGATGACTATATAGAGATGGTCATGTTGGCAAGCTATAGTGTAGTGTAATTTGAAATTTTTAGGAATAGAAAGGCAAGTACATTTATAAGATAATTTTAAGTAATAAAATCAAAGGCAAATTATTCAAAAAAATACCACAAGGGGGATATTGCTAATAGAGCTATAATATACTTAGATGTAATAGATATTGTAAAATGATTGTGCCGAAATAGTTACCATATCCCATTCTATAGTAATATTTACTACGCATTCCAAGATTGATTTGCATTCTGCTTCATTATACAGCCAGTTTTTTAAGTGATAGTATCATATTTCTGAAATAACAATAGAGGATCATAAAATTCTGAATTTATCATGAAAGCAAAAGGAAAGAAGTATCAGAAAGAGAGTTATGGGTTATAATATATGAAAGCTTGCCTTTGGTTTTCAGTAAGTTGGGGATATTATAAGACTTCCATATTAAGGAATATTGTCTTTCAATGATTATTTAGTATTAATTAATAGAATTAGTACCTCATACCAATAACAGAACCTTGTGAAAGGCAAACAGGAATAATGCCAGAATAATTTGTACTACAAGTACTAATAGCTTTCTTGCTTCTTATTAAAACAGGATTTATGTTTCTAAATAAAGCCTATGAAAATTTAATAGATTTAAATTTACAATGTAATAGCTATCAATGCAACTTTTCCTTTTCTTTTCCATTTCTATAAGAAGAAAATGAGTTTTTCCAATAGCACAGTCTCTTACAAATTATTGGTGAAGCATCATTAAGTGACCACCAAATGTTGAATGATTCTAATTATATTCCAGGAATGATCTAATTAAAAATTGGCTTTCTGCTGTGCAATATAATTTACAACAACCAGAGTAATGGAATATACGATGAAAAGTAACTTCAAGAGAACCAAGTTTGTAAAACAGTGTTCTGTTCAGAATTCTGTTTCTTGGGTCAATTATTGATTTGACTGAAATTTGACTAACTGAATTTTTATTAAAATATATAAAGTATTCCCTGAGAAATAAATATCAAATATATCCCTGTGGGAAGCCTGATTAACATATACTTCATGTACCTATATCGATTAACCTTTGTTCACACAAAATCAAAGTATTTTTATAAATGAAATGCATTAATAATTAATAGATATTACTTATATGAAAGATTTACAAAATAACTTATTAAATTGTACCCATAAAATTATTTTTTCTCCGAAATGAAATGCAATTTCTCATAGACCTAATGCATTAAATTGCATTACAGATATTGCATGAATTATTTGGACTAAAATACTTGTAATACCTTATTTAGACCACCTATTGATTTTGAACCTTTCTCTGGCTTATTAAGTCTAACCCTCTCTTATATTTGATTAATAATTTCACCATCTGGGGACAAGGAAAGCATAGCCTTTCAACAGTCTGAATTTCCTCACTTCGTTTGCTTTCTTTTTATGCACTGTTGAATTATATTATGACCTTTGAACCAAATCATATGTTTATCTATTGTTGGAAACTTGGATTGTTCACAAAGTGCTAGGAAAAGTTTTATTTGGGACCTGACATTAAAAGCCCTATCATAATCAACGCCCTAAGCAAACTGTGGTCTCTCATCTTCCAAATATAATAAAAATCTAGTTATAACTGCTGGGGNATATTTAAAAAAGTAATAGTTTCAAAGGGATTCATTGCATTCAGATCGAATGTGCTAGCAGATTGAGAGGGAATAATTACAGAACCGCGCCCCGCATATGTGGCGCCTGACAGCAAACATAATTTGCCGCTCCTTAAAATTAAATACCAAAATCATACATTTCCTGATTATCAGGTAAAAATTCTTTGACTAATCAGTTTTTATGACTTCTTTTTCCAGCATATATTGGTCACAAAGCATTGGTAAGAACTAATTATGCATATTCCGTATTCTGAAATAGTAAATTGTCATTAATGATCCACATTACTTTCGAGTGTCAGTATCATCGCAATGCGCATAGCTAAAAATGACACGATTTGTAAGAAATATATTTTCGCAACAAAATATGAACATTTCTAACAAAAGTTGTATTTCAACATAAATATTCACATATTAAGAGAATGGAGGCAAATAAGAAATACAGAATAACATTTTACTTAAATGATTAACATTTCGAGATCTCAACTGCAAATTTTTGTAAAATATCATCAACAGCAAGTCTACAAATTTGATTCTTTATGCTAATTAGAGCGTTATTGTTTAGCCTGTCTTGGCTCATTAATGACACAAACGTTTCCTGATCCATTTAAGACTCAAGAATGTTCACTTCTCAGCGGCAAGAGTCTCCGGGAGTGTCAATAACAATACCCAAAGCTATCTGAAAATTAAGAAAAAATCCGATCGAACCTCTAGTAAATATATATTCCAAAACCTGAAGAGGATTTTTTTCTTGGTTCTAGAAAATCTTTTATTGATTCCAATTTTTCGCTTAAATTCACTGCAGAAATATTCTTTCTCCTCCTGAGTCATCCGTAAATCTTTCCTCTAAATGATTGCAAACCTTAAATTTTACATCATAATCTCTCCTAAATAAGTTTTGTGTATCATACCGAAAACAGCAAATAATGTTGTTGCAATAATAACAATGGCTACGCTTCTGTTGCCGCCCAGGCAATGCCCCCCTTGCACCCATATGACGGCGAGGCTCTCCGTAAGTTTATAGATGTTCATCGAAATCAATTAGGATTTCCAATTCATCATACAATTATCAGTGGAACAGAGAAAGACTCCAAAAACCATCAAAAAGCTTTTTGATGGTTTTTGGAGTTTTTCACTGTTCCACTATTACAGCCATCAGTGTGGGTTTTGGGAGGACGAGAGTTATGTGAGGAAATATAGAACATTTCAGTTGGGGGAAAAGGGGAAAATGCTCAACAGAATTATGTAAAGGATGCATGATGAAATAAAGACCACTATTACCAAATTAAAGCAAGCAAAGGCACTGATGTGAGTTCCTAAAAGTTAATCACAGTCAGACTCATAATGCAGGAAAGAACTTGGGTAAGGAAGCACTGAGGAAGAATTCATTGTCAGATAAATAAAATGAGTTGGGAAAATGAGAAGAAGGTGAGGAGAGATTGCACTAGGGGGTAACAATTCACTGAGGGAAAACTTTGATTTAACCAAAGGAAAAAAAAATTACAATGAAAGAAACACTGCACTAAGGGAATCACTGGTGGGTGGGACATTACACTTGGAGAATTGAACAATGTAGTTACATCCCTACAATGTTCAATTCTAACTAATGTACTTTAACACTGAAGGAGGGTGTGAAATATTAGCAACTTGGGAACAATAAAAAATGATTTGAGGATCAGGAACAGGGTTGGCAGACGATGTTAAGGCACCAAATAAAGCAGCAACAAATGCAGGAAATTTATGACGACGCTCATAAATAGAAGACAATGTAACACGTGTATGAATACTAACTTTTTCAAAAATAGTCTGAGACACTGAATTTTAAAAGAACCGGGGGCAGGAATTAGTGGAGAAAGAAAAGTCCAGAAGAAGAATAAAGTAATTAAAATTTCTCTCCCAAGGAAGTATAAAAACAAAAGCAATTAGTTAGAAGTTGGCCACTAAGGAGATGTACTTGGGAACTAAAGCAGCTAAGTACATCTCCTTAGTGGCCAACTTCTTACTTATCTTAACTTCTTACTTGTCAACTTATCGTGTCATTCCTTGGCCTCTGTGAGCGACTCTGTGATGACAATGCCAGAGCCCTTGAAGAGTCTCTTTGCCTGCCAAACAAATGTGTTCCTGATAGCTAACAAATTTTACTATCAACGAACGGAATTGGAATCACACAACTGACCTATTATTCTATGAGCTCTGTCCAGCAGGTATGGCGGAAAATCAGTTCTAAGGTGAGACTGAATTAGATTACATGCGATAGGCAGTTTTCGTCCTTATTTTTGCGAAGACTGTGGATGAGAAGGCAGTTACAACGGCTGAATTGCTCCGGATTGTACATATTCTCCTCTATGATGGTGGAGCCGTCCTCCAAGGATGTCAAATGCATGGTGAGTTTACTCAATTCCACAGTAAATTCCTCTCGAAACTTTTTGAGTAGTAGTAGTTGTAGTTTTCTAAGGTGCCTTGCTTGACAGCCGAGGTCATTTTGCACCATCTTAGCATACTGGCTATTAAATCTATAAGGAAAAGGAACACGGCTGTTGTAAGACATAAGAGTTAGATAAAAGCTCCAAATAGCCGTTGTTTGTGAGCAAACTAACTGTTGAAGAATTCCCACCAGTGGGGGTTGGGGTTCTCAGTGGTTGCACTTTGCAAGTACTTCAGGAGGGAAGAATAAATCAGTAATTCTTCTCTCCCGAAGATGGCAACATAGTTGTCGAAATACGTATCGAGAACAATATAATAACAATAAATTATATATATGTGTAACAATATAATAATAATAAATAACAGACATCAATTTGTTAGTTATAACTGCCAAAACCATAATGGTTATACCACTTATAACTCAAAACTTTGCAAGGTCAATGCTGGCGTTCCACAAGGATCTATTCTCGGGCCTTTACTATTCACCCTGTTCATAAATGACCTTCCTAAACAATTAGTAAACTGCCATTCAATTATTTATGCTGATGATACAACTTGCCTGATAACAGCTAAAAACTTTCAATCTTTGGTCAACAATGCCAATTCATCCATTATTCAAATGCAGGAATGGTGTAACAATAACAATCTTATTATTAATCAAAATAAAACAAGTTACCTTCAATTTCACATTAAACAGTCTCCTCCATTGTACAGTCTCCTTCTCAAAATTAATAATACTTTTATTAACCGTACTGACAGCTGTAAATTTCTTGGACTACATATTAACGATACCTTAGACTGGTCAAATCACATTAACATCCTGAATAAAAATTTGTCTACTTTTATTTTTATGATCAGGAGAATGGCTCCTATTGTTTCAATTGAAACCTTAAAGCTGTTTTATTATGCTAAGGTACACTCTCATCTTTCCTATTGCATTGTCTTTTGGGGTCAATCTTCCCTATTCAATAAGGTTTTTTCATTGCAAAAGCAAGCTATCAAGGCAATTCTTAGAGTTCCTATTCGCACTCCTGGTAGACCTCTTTTTTCTTCCCTTAATATTCTCACTCTTCCTTCTCTTTATATTCTCAACTGCTGTTTATTTATTAAAGCTAACTGTCACCTCTTTCCTTCTAACTCATCCTTCCATAATCATTTTACTCGAACTCATACTGATATTCACATTAATGAATACTCTTACGCAATAAGTTTGAAAGGACCCCATCATTCTGCCTCCAAAATTTATAATAAATTACCAATGAACTTAAAAATAATAGCCTGTAAAAAAATTTTAAAATTAAACTAAAAAAACTGTTGCTGAATAAATGTTACTATTCCATTGCCGAATTTATTAATGACATGAAATGAACTCTGAATGAATGACTTCTGTAATAATGTACTTTATTTAATGTATGTTGCTGGCTTTAAATATTATTTATGATGAGATTTTTATTTTATTTTTCTGACTTGTCACATGTCTTTGTATATTGACCAGAGTAACCAATAAAATTATTATTATTATTTGCTAAGTGCGACCACGGAGAACCCCAACCCCCGCTGGTGGGAATTCTTCAACAGATAGTTTGTTCGCAAACAATGGCTATTTGGAGCTTTTATCTAACTCTGATGCCCGGCTATTAAAAGTGATGGTAAATTTCCATCATTTAATTTCTACACCAAAAAGAACAAAAATCTATTGTAAGCTTTCCTGTGGCTTCTTTTGCTACCCTGTCTGCTGCCACATTTCCAGCTATGTTCACATATCCAGGAATCGAAACCAAAACATCTGACAAAATCAATCGGGAGGATGGTTACCATCTTCAGAATGTTTGGAAAGGAGTCCTACAGACAAAGAACCAAACCAAAGTCTTAGTTATATTATGCTATATACTCCTGTATATAAGAAAGTAAGAAGTATTATTTTTAAAGGCAATTAAATAATTTGATTTGGATCAGTTATAACCAAATATAAACAGAGGTATCCCAATCAGATTACATTTGGTTGCACTAAGGTATTCTACTTATGTAATCATATGCCGAGAGAATACCATGACATACACATTCGCTCAAACAAGGTGTTATCTCATAATGTGAAAAATATGAATGTTTCATTTCTGAAAGATAGCCTGATTAATAATATTTCTGTAAGCGTTATTTTAGATATGTTTTCGGAAATTAATCACAGCAATTAATTTTACAGATAGGGTATCCTTCTAGAAGGAAAGATATTTCAATTTTATTCCAAGTCCAATTCAATGCAACAGTCGAGGTCATGAAATGAATATCTTTAAATCAGGCTTAAGTAAGCAAATAATGTTATCTATTGACAAGTAATTTTTTGGCAGATTTAGATTTTAGACAAGACTTTATCTTTCTTTGAGGAGATCAAAAATTTTTGCATTAATTTAACTTTTTTCTTTAACCTCTCAATCGTGTGTGACGCAACATATGCATCCACTCAAAGCCTTGTCTTTAGTGTGATTTTAATCAAGGTTTATATTATATTTTATTTAAATCACCCAGGGTACTTCTTTTGCACGCTACACAGATTTATGCTGCCATTAATGTAAGCATTGACGTCCTTTCCATAATGCGAGAGACTCGTCGATTGAAATGTCTCTTTTTGGCGAATAAAATTCCTGGAATCTACTGTTTAGATGAGAGATTACAGAGAAAATTTTGTGAAGCTTTGGAGGACCTGTGTAATTTTGTAAATTTTGATTGTCCGTGAAATGTAAAAATTTGCAGATTCTCTCAAATCTATCCCTAGTCATTACATCTGCAAACCCAGGGGTTGAAATAACTCGCCTCTTCGTGAAATAGGATCGTAATGTGGGTTTCTGCACAATGCCCATGAGCATAAAAAGCCCCAAAGTTATATATATTTCTTCCACAGTAACTGGTTCCCACGACATAACTCTTGACTTTCGCGGAAGTAAGGTGGAAATGGACGAATAAAATTGTTCGGCATAAGTATTTGTTGAACACGCAATGGATTGTACGAATTCAACATTAAAAAATAGCTGAAAACTTTCAACAATACTACTGACACATTTTGCCTCATTTTGGGGACCACTTGAACCGATGAAAAATTCTCTCTTTCCTTGAACACCTTTCATATCTTCCCACACAAAATCTTCTTTTTCAGGCTCGTCATCTTCTTTATCCACTTCGTCGTCACTTACTGGATAAACAATCGCATCAAGTTCAGAGCGATCATGAACTTCGTTGTCACTGTCACTTTCTGAACTCAAATCACTGATTTCAGAATCACCAGCAAGCAGTTCCTCGGAGATTTCTTCTTCTGCAAAAAATTCAGACCTTTTCCTACTCGTTGATGCTATGGCGATAAAGGGGTTCAAAGTCAATACTAGATATTACGTTAACTCAAAACCCAAAAATATAAATTAAAAACTTACGATGAAAAGTATATAATAAGAAAAAATATCAGAATATATTGCACTATAGAAACTATGATAGTGAGCCTCCGTCACCGCTGAAATTCACTTTTCAACTAGCTAGCTTTCAGCTGTGAGGCAAGAATTGGGGATCATCCATGCATCGAGAAACTAAGCGTGAGAGGTCGATATTCTATGGGTCTCACAGTCAAAGAGCGGACGGTTTGCCTAGATATTACACTTCGATGAAACATGCTTTCCAAGAATAGCATCATAAATCTTTCTAATGATCTTTGGATATACAGAACGAAGGATTTTCATATACGCCTCAGCGGAAGAAGCCTCTCTAGCAAGATGTAAACGAACCGTCTCGTAGAGAAGATGTTAGAAAGAATTTACGGTCCTCTTATGAAACATTTTAGTTCCCAATCAAGCCCTAAGTCGGGAAAATATACATTAGCTGGTATATTGGGTTAGAAAATGCTTATAATCAAAGGAATAGTCCTTTTACTTTAAAGAAACTGGAATAAAATTCTTGAAAATTAAATGAATTAAATATATATATATCACGTCACAAAAAACATTTTACGAGCATAAGTAAAGAGTATAACTCTTCCTTAATTCGATCATATGCATAATATAGTAAGTGAAACAAAAATTAGGCTTCTATATGACATAGAACCGAAGAGTAATCCCGGACGTAATAGTACGCCTGACGGCGTTGAGGGGTTAACTGTCATTAGCAGCACAGAATCCATTCCTAATTAATTCATGCACGAAGTTTCGTCTGGATAAATGGCACTCTTCAAATATTATTCTTGGCTGTAGTAGCGTGTGTCTTTTTTCGATTACATAAGGAGTTGTCAACTTGAATATCTTCACTGTCTGACGATAATAAAACCACATTACAAGTGACAGTTCTTTATATTGCCGAGGGTATTCATAATTTGTTGTTCAACTCATGCATAGCAACACATTTAAATAGAAAAATTGAAACACTGTCTAACATTCCCAACAGTGTATCATATCTACTATTGATAGTAATTTAAATTTATTCATAAAATTAATGTGTATCATAATCTTCGTTTTCGAAAAGATGCACGTCCTTATGTTTCTTAAGCACGAGGGTTCCTTTATGTTATGTGCCTACATCTAATCACCAACAGTCATGTAAATTTTAAATCATTATATCTCTATGCAGGTGAAAATACGATCACATGTATCATTGTGGCTTTATTTTAAATTCATCAAACCTAATTATTACTTCTTTAAAGACTTCTGCTGTAACTTCCCTAAACTGGCAATAGTATTAGGCTTCTAATGTTAATGGTGATGAATCACCTAAAGTACTTGAAATTATGTGTAAAAGTGTAATTACCAAGAAACTCGAATGAATTGCAGAACAAAATAGAATTTTATGGCTTCATAGTTTCTCATTTTCACAATCAAGTTAGTAACCTTCGTAACGCTTCTTATTGTTACTTTTACTACATTCCCTTAATTACGGATAGGCTATTTTGTAATGAAAAGCATTACATCAGGACATATCCAACAATAATTCGAAATAAGCATACAATTGCCACAGTTTCTCGAGCGCCAGCAGACTAAGGCACTTGGTCCCAGACAGCTTCCACCTGTCGATGGAATTAGCTGGAATTAGTCGATTGGAAACGGCCATGGCGCCGATCGGAAACATACAGAATCACACGGTGGCTCTCGGCGAGTCGGAGTGACGTCACACCGGTTGAAAAGCCTCCCGTGTTGATCAGTTTGCAGTTACAGAATAACCCCCCAGGTACAGAGATGGTGTTACCAGGCAGTTTTACACCTATACCTAGTTTCCTTTCTCTTCCTACTTTATGTACACATCATACACTTTCTTCTTCAAACTTCACAAGTTTCAGTTTTTGGGTTTTCTAGAATGAAATGCCTTTTTATCTTTAAAATTTTTGAGTATGGTATGAGGTAATGATCTTATTTACTAGGTCTATTCTGAAGGAGAGATGATCTTCCTTATTACCAGCCTTGCAGTATAAAATATATGCATCAACACAACTGTATTCACTAAGTGGTTAAATATTTTTTTGCATCACACTTTCGTTCTCTTCCTCTTCAGCAAGAAATATTGTAATAGTAGGTCTTTTAAGTCAACACCTCTCATATATTTATTGTAATCTATCACACAGATTGCTTTATTCACTAATTCTAACCCTCCCTTTCATTTTATGGCTTGCATTTCATTGGAATGTCATGTAGTCAGCATTGATGCATTGCTCCACTTCAATGCCACCAATTTCCCACACTTTGCGCTAACTACTTCCCCTTTATTCACTTTCTTCTTTAGAACTAACTGTAAGTATACCTTCACAGGTTATTTTTACTGTTCCAACAGCATCTGTTGTCCTCTGAACCTATCTCTGGAATAGATCCTGTCTACTGTAATAATTGCCCATATAAATACATCTTACTTGTTGAAGATTTCAACTCGTGGAGAACGATGACGAGGGATTTTATGGAGCTAGGTAAAGTAAACAACCTCTCACGTGCAAGAAACCAGGCGAACAGCCGTGGATAATTTATTTAACGGGGACTTCCGGTACACAGGAACAAGAAACAAAAGAAGAATGAAAAATCCCTGTAGGGAGATTACAAACAAACCCAAAAGAAATGTTACAACATTACTGAGTCTAAAACTTTCTCACACAAGTTCAAAACAACTATCGTTGAGAAAAGATCTGTATTGTTAGTGATTTCACTGCCTAATTTTGTCCCTGAGCCACTGTAAATTGTAAAATTCTGTAAATATCCTGCAGCATCACTAAGTTCAAACATTTTTATGGCAAACCAGGAAGTTTTCATGAGAATGTACTGTTTCCTTGATAATCTTTCCACAGTATTAAGATTCATTGACACTAACTTCCTTACCTAATATGCAAACTTTCTGAAAGTTATTCTTCAAATGCTGACTGATTGGCACTATTTTATACAGTTTAGGATCTCTTTTAGCATTTACTTAATGCTGTTATCTACAAAATGGAGAAATTTATTTTGCCTATATAAGGCAAATCTTTCTTCTATCCTGAAATTGTGAAAGAACGGATTTTCTAATGTGTGTTTTCTACTAAAGTGCATTCTAAGGCTAGGTTTCTAAATCATTCCCATCAAAATCAGAAAACCTAGGTAATTGTGACCATATTTGTTGTTTTATGAGAAATTCTCGTGAAGTTACTCGCATGTATGTTAAATTATGTAACTGGTCTTCCACGTAGATCTTGCGGGGGAAGTTGAGGAAAATTTTTAACTTTATAGAAAGGTAAACATTCTTTTAAATACTAACATCCTCATGGACAATGTCACAGTAACAGTGTAACATTATACTGACACAATAGCATGTAATCATGAGAAAGGGACTTCATCGGTACAATAACATAGTAAACCGAGTGATAGAGAAGTTTTTTTATAACTTAACAATTGTTTCTCACAATAAGTGGTCTCGGTTTCCTTCCAGAGAAATTGCTCAAGTTCGGATAAACATATATTATAATCATCTACAGTAAGACTAACTTTTCCTTACTCAGCGCATCCAACAATCGACCAGAGAAGAGGAAGATGGATAGTTACATTCCTGTTGGAAGGAGAATTTTTGACATTCATTACCTATTCCAACAAATCGAAAATTTGGGAAGACATTAACAACAAGATAATTAACATGCCATGCATGTCAAGTATGACTTATCAAGCCATGCATAGAAAGATATCAAGCAAAATGCAAGATTGGCATTGGAGCAAATTTCACTGGCAGGAGAAGAGGAGGCAAACCTTGCTCTTGAGGCTGGAGAGTAGATAGAGATGGCATTTCAGTTATTACAGTTGTTGCAGATCGATCATGGGCAAAAAGGTCCTACAAGAATAATTATAAATCTTTATCTGGAGTGGAATGTATGAATCTTTATCTGGAGTGAATATTTTGCCAAAACCTTTAAGTAAGGTTTCCTGTTGCCTTCCACGACACGTTGTAATTTCATATAATGCAGTATCGGGATGAAGCATAGAATTACTTATTGAATAGCAAATGATATTTTTGCAATCAACTTTAACAGTATTATTAATTATTTTCAGGCTTGCATAATCGGTTACAGGACTAAAAAAGTACTTTTTGTTGGTGTCAGACATCAGTATTGCTCTATTTGTGCTCTTTCGAAGAGAAAGAGTAGTAGTAGTTTTTAGATTGGTGCCTCGACAGCTTGGGTCATTTTGCACCAATTACAGATCTCAGATTATTATATAAACAATAGCTGGGTCAATATATTTGCCCATTGTCTTATTTTCTTAAATCTTTTTGAGTAATTCAGTTTCTGCAAGGAACTTCAAGACGTTGTCCATTTTCTCTGTTCTATCACCCAAAATGTCCTTAAGATTGCCTTGGAGGTATATTGTTCTAATTTCTTGGAATTTAGTACATTCTGTCAGGAAGTTGTGTCATTATCAAGTATAGAGTAAAAAAGGATTAATTAAACATTAAAATATCAAGAACATCATATGTGATAGGTGTACATGCACACAGTCTTTATTACCACCATCTCTAAATAATTTAGTGCTACTGTCACCAAATCAATGAAGTGTAAGCCAGCTAGTAAGGGCATCATTTGTACCTAATAAACAAATTTGCAACAGTGGTGGAAACAAAATCCCCTGATATCTGTATTTGAAACGGAGTAAATTAACCCTTCAAGCCCGGATGAGGTTTTTAAATCTTCGCAACTGTGTGACTATTTGCGGCTATAGTGTTTAAAAAATCATAACTGTTCAAAATATCGATCGATTTTTCTAATTTTTTCAGTATATATTTGTTAAACGTTATGTTTTATGGCTGTTATTTTTATTTTCAATTTACATATGAAACTTGCAAATGACACGCGGATGAAGAGTGTGATACGCAATTCATGTCCAATGATTCATTGTCTATTAACCTTCCAAAAATTAATTCCTAAAGGAAATTTGTATCATCTTACGATTCATGCAGGCGTCTATTCTCTCTCGCTCCGACCATCGCTGGTGTAAACAAAGCTCTCGAACGAACGAGATAACACGGAAAAGAAAGACCCTCTGTTCGGGGAGCAAAAGACGCTCTGCTATTTCTTCGTAACGACTGGGATGTGGAATCATCTTTTGGTTGTTTCGTCTTCCTAGTTTGCTCATATGGATTCTCACAACAGACGAAAAAAGATTTACATGGCTATAATCAAATAACTTATTCTGAGATCATGTCGAAGATTTACAGATAAACTAATTGAAAACGGAATAAACCCATATTTAGTCTGTTTCCCCTCAAAGCTTAAGCCATAGTAAAAATTCCAATAAACAATTATCATCAAAAGTTCAAATAATATGAGAAAATAACTACAAACTGGAAGTTTTCAATTACATATGTAATACAATTCGATCAAATAAAAGATATCGGAAAATGTTGTGATCATACCTTAGAAATTCTGCTTCGTGTGGTAGATCTCAAAGCATTCTATACACAATGCAGCTGCACAGTCTTCACACCAATACGTCGTGTCCTTCCTTTTCCCATGTTTTGTGCAAACAATGCACCTCCTTTGAGGCGTTGACTTTTTGGCTGTCGGTGGAATTCTTCTAACAAAATGTCTTTCTTTCAAACGTGGCACTAAATTATCAGAGGAATGTCGTCCCTGAATGTTTGATTCTGTTTTCAAATATTTCTCAAATAATCCCTCAGCAAGTTGAACTCTGTACGACAAGTGATCAACCTTTTTTTCGTTTACCTCTCTGTAAATTATTAATGAGTTTAATACTGATACGTTTAGAAGTCTTCGGAATAATTTTAAATACCACTTGTTGTGCCTTTTTCTCTCGATTAAAAAATTTTGCAGAAGCTGGTCTTTGAGGTCTACTCCACCCATATTTCGGTTGTAATCAACTACACATACAGGCTTCACTGTCTCCTTATTCCTCTTTGTTACTGTTGTGGTTTCATCACAGTGGAAAGTAGAAATCATTGTTACAGTCTTTTTGTCTTTCCATTTCAAAACAGTAACAGGACCGGCATGTTGAGCTATGACCTCGCCCCTTTTCAGTTGTTTATCCTTTACTACTTTGGGCATATTTCTTCTGTTTAGTTTTACTGTACCTGCACAATCTGTGTGGTACTTTACTTTTAAAACTCTTGCCAAGAAAGGTGAATTATAAAAGTTGTCCATCCAAACAGTCCTACCCTGATTTATTAGAGGCTCTATTAGTTGTAAAACTATTGCTGATGTCTTGTTCATATCTTTTTTAGCGAGAGGTGATTCAAATAAAGTATCTTTCCCAGTGTAAACTATAAAGGACCATAAGTAGCCTGTCTTTGAGTCACATAATTCGTAAGTTTTGATGCCGAACTTGGAGGATTTTAGGGGAAGAAATTGTTTGAAAGAAAGACGTCCTTTCCATAATGTGAGAGACTCGTCGATTGAAATGTCTCTTTTTGGCGAATAAAATTCCTGGAATCTACTGTTTAGATGAGAGATTACAGAGAAAATTTTGTGAAGCTTTGGAGGACCTGTGTAATTTTGTAAATTTTGATTGTCCGTGAAATGTAAAAATTTGCAGATTCTCTCAAATCTATCCCTAGTCATTACATCTGCAAACCCAGGGGTTGAAATAACTCGCCTCTTCGTGAAATAGGATCGTAATGTGGGTTTCTGCACAATGCCCATGAGCATAAAAAGCCCCAAAGTTATATATATTTCTTCCACAGTAACTGGTTCCCACGACATAACTCTTGACTTTCGCGGAAGTAAGGTGGAAATGGACGAATAAAATTGTTCGGCATAAGTATTTGTTGAACACGCAATGGATTGTACGAATTCAACATTAAAAAATAGCTGAAAACTTTCAACAATACTACTGACACATTTTGCCTCATTTTGGGGACCACTTGAACCGATGAAAAATTCTCTCTTTCCTTGAACACCTTTCATATCTTCCCACACAAAATCTTCTTTTTCAGGCTCGTCATCTTCTTTATCCACTTCGTCGTCACTTACTGGATAAACAATCGCATCAAGTTCAGAGCGATCATGAACTTCGTTGTCACTGTCACTTTCTGAACTCAAATCACTGATTTCAGAATCACCAGCAAGCAGTTCCTCGGAGATTTCTTCTTCTGCAAAAAATTCAGACCTTTTCCTACTCGTTGATGCCATGGCGATAAAGGGGTTCAAAGTCAATACTAGATATTACGCTAACTCAAAACCCAAAAATATAAATTAAAAACTTACGATGAAAACTATATAATAAGAAAAAAATATCAGAATATATTGCACTATAGAAACTATGATAGTGAGCCTCCGTCACCACTGAAATTCACTTTTCAACTAGCTAGCTTTCAGCTGTGAGGCAAGAATTGGGGATCGTCCATGCATCGAGAAACTAAGCGTGAGAGGTCGGTATTCTATGGGTCTCACAGTCAAAGAGCAGACGCTTTGCCTAAATAATTACACTTAGATGAAGCAGTTTTCAAGAATAGCATCATAAATCTTTCTAATGATCTTAGGATATACAGAGCGAAAGCATTTCATATACGACTCAGCGGAAGAAGCCTCTCTCGGAAGATGTAAACGAAATGTCTCATCCAGCAAAAGCTAGAAAGGTTTATGGTCCTCTTAAGGAAGATTTCAGCTCCCAAT
>KZ309650.1:91434-106050 GCA_000376725.2 Ladona fulva
AAAATTCCTGCGTCATCAATAAAAAACTTAAAACGGATTCCTAGGGGTTTCGTTGCCCTGGTCCTTCTATAAAATAAATCAATAAAACGATGTTTAAAAACAATGTTAAAACAAGGGTGCTCCTTTTGAAATAAAATCTTACTGGCATAGTTTAAAACCAAGTTCATAGGCCTACAAGGAAGTAGGCCTGCAAGGTCTATAAATCTACGTCTATAAATCTTAAAACCAGGAAGTCTAGCATGATCTTTTTCTTTAAAATGTGTTTCTTGCAAAAAGAAACAAGCAGGATTGTGATCTTTGATTAAAATCTCTAACTCCTCTCTATGTCTATAAAATCCATTACAATTCCATTGTATAAAAAGCATTAAAAAGGTAGGTGTATAAAATAAATAAATAAATAAATGGATTTCTAAAATTTGTTAAAATTTAAAATGAAAAGACTAAATTGCTATGCTAGCTATCGTGCTAGCTTTGTCCTCCCTCCTTTTTTGCGGTTGTGGAGGAAAAGACGCAGCTGCTCCTCGTCCAGCTCGTCCTCCTCCATTTCATCCTCTTTTGAATGCAATACAATTGAGGCAGGAGAGGGAAAGGTTATACTTCTTCCCTCTATCTCCATCTTCGCCACTGATTTAGAAGGTATGTTATTTTTTTTCTTCTGGCATGAATCTTTAGGTGAGTTTCTTGCCTCATCATCACTTTTTGATTTCGGTGTTTTTTCTGATGCTTTATTTTTTTTGGGGGTCTCTTTTGACTTGTCTGACAAGGTGTCCGTTTGGCAGGCCACAGTTGACTTTAAAACAGGAGTATTAGCCACCACTGCAAAAGATCTAGAAAAAGTCGGACACATGATGGCTCTGTATTTCTTTCTGGCTTCACCATTATTCACCTAACTGCCACTACATTACTATAAAATTTGGGTGTGTCAGTGGACGAGACACCTATCTCAGGGGTTTCGTCCTTAGATATGCTGGTGAGGTTTAGTTATTTTGCCTTCAAAACCAAATGTTTTTTAATGGTGACATCCACAATCTGACCTTATAATCTAAACAATACTACTAGGTATTGTGCAAGGAATAAGTTAGTTCCGTTCTAAGAAGATAAATGTAGTAAGACATTGTTACAAATTGTATACCAATGTCGTAATTCCTGTAGAATTCAGGTCCGTTAAGCCACTTTGATTGCATGTTGGGGTACAGGGGAAGTAGACTTCGAATTGATGCACGCATACTTCAGACACACACCTAACCGGAGAGCTTTTCAGCTCCAGCATTTTGGCCGGAGAGAGTCGAGCTTTGGTTCTCCTATCTCGAGGTCCAGTTCGAGTTGAGCGGCATAACGAACGACAGGTCGAAATTTAACCACGTGGTAAATTTATTGGGGCCGAAGCACATGGTCGAGGTTGAGGATGTCATCACAAACCCTCCTGTGGAAGGCAAGTATTGGAAGCACTGGCTATTGAAGAAAATCTTCAATTTGAAAGATAATCTGTAAGAACACTCCTTTATTTAAGGAATAGAAGCACACCACTCTTTCCTGAGGTTCATTTCTCTTAGAAGGCTAACAAATAGTGCTTCACTTCCTGATGTCATGAGGGAGTAAGGGAAAAACCATAGCCACTGTTGCCATAGCAGGGGTGTGAGGTTTCAGTCTTGACCTTTTATAAGACTACCTGGTTTTTCCATTGAAAAGTTCCTTATTGCTTTTTCATCCAAATCTTGGATGATCCTTGGTTTTCTATCCCTTTCACCTTTCTTCCCTGGCCACTTCCATTTGATTTCCATTCAGTACAGTTCATCTAAAGGGAAAGGACAGAAGAGGCCTAATTTAAGATGTGCAGAAAAGAAATTGGTTGTGAGTGTTAAATCTTTCTTTAAAAGATTTAAAATGGAAGAAATTAAGATTTTCCAAGCAAGGTGATAAAAAATATGGTGCATTTATATCTAAGTATATCCGAGTGCACAGTGAAAAATATCAGTAGGGAAATGAGAGAAAGTGACCGTGGAGATATAATTCTATATGTGGCAGCCGTAGCAGATGAAGTTCACCCGCCGCCATGTTTAGCAGGAGACAATCCTCGTCTGTCAACACCAAGCTCATATCCAGGTAACGCCTGGACCCCCCGTCACCTGCTGGCCGAGAAGATTGGCACCATCCATGGCCTGAATCGAGAGGACGGAGTTCAACGCCATGGTGCAGATGTGCATTGCGAGAGTCCTTGGGCATCGCCACTTCACCTCGTCCCCAAGTCAGATGGTGGATGGAGGCCATACAGCGATTACAGAACGATGAATGAAAGGACGATCCCAGACAGGTACCTGGTGCCCCACATAGAGGATGCACGCTTACATTCCTGTTTGTGAAAGTGACGTTCCTAAAACTGCCATAACTGCCCCATTCAGCCTCTTTGAATTCAGATTTATGATATTTTGACCTGCGGAAATGTGTCTTTCAGAAATCCGAAGTTGAATTTCTGGGTTATTTTGTGTTGGGGGAAGGTACAAAGCACTTGCCTAAAAAGGTGGAGGCAATCAGAAAATTTGAAAAACCCAAAACGGTGAAAGAACTAAGACAATTTTTGGGAATGCTTAATTTTTATAAACGCTTCTTACTGAACGCATCCACCTTGCAGGTGCCGTTGAATTCTTTATTATGTGGGGGAAAAGTGAAAAGGCACTACGCCTATTGTTTGGACGCCATTTTTGGACAGTGTTTTCGTAAATTGTAAAGAGGCTCTCGCGAGTGCAGCTTTACTCGCGCATCCAAAGTCCAATGCTAAACTTTCCATTGTTGCAGACGCATCAGCCGATAGCATCGGGGCTGTTCTTCAGCAGCGCACCACCGAAGGCTGGCAGCCGTTGGCATTCTTTTCGAAGAGTTTAACTCTGATGAAAAAGAAATATAGTGCTTACGATAGAGAGTTGCTAGCGCTATATAGGGCTATTCAAAGATTCCGGCATATGGTGGAAGCAAGGCCATTTTCCCTCTTCACTGATCATAAACCTTTAACTTTTGCTTTCAGACAGAAAGCAGAAAAGTGCACTCATGACAATTCCATTGGTTGGATTACATAGTGCAGTTTTCAACCGATATCTGCCATGTCTCCGGAAAAATGGTCGCTGACGTCCTCTCCCGTTTTGCGGAGATAATGGAGGCCATAACTCACCGAGCGCTTGCAGACACTCAGGAGAACGATGATGAATTGTGCAATTTACTAAATGCCAATGATTCTGCTCTCATTTTCAGAAAGTTCCTGCTTCCAGACGAACAGGTGGAGTTGTACTGCAACGTTTCAACGCAGAAAGTCTGCCCTTATGTCCCTGCAGCCCTACAGAAGCAGATCTTCCCCTCGCTGCATAACCTCGCCCATCCAGGGGCGAAGGCATAGGGACGAGAGATACGCGTTTTGGTGGACCGGCTGAAACCAGCCTACTTCCTCCCGGAGGAGACCGAAGGAGAGGGGTCGGCAGAACGATGAAGGAGATTTAGGAGAACAGTACATTTCCCAGTAAATTTCATGTTTATTAATCTTGTCTTTTCTCTTTATATTTTTAGTATCATGATGTTGCCAAGGCAAACCAATGGCGGGGAAGTGCTGTGGTAGCCGTAGCAGACGAAGAGCGCCCACTGCCATGTTTAGTGGGCGACGATCTTCGTCTGTCAACACAAAGTTTAGAGAGAGGAGGATCATCATCGCTCTCACTTGCCGGCCTTCTACTGACCTGTTAGCACTTGTGATTTACTGCTGTTTGGTTCCCATTAGCCACGTGTGTGCTTGTACTGTGTTTCACCATTGCTGTTGTCATCTAATCACAATAAATATTGTTGTTAATTGGTTACCGGCCACCTTACTCATTTATAGAACTTAAATCCTCATCTAACGACCCTTGAAGTGTCCTGGAAGTCTACGAATAGGGTTAGATGAATTTTTCCAAGGTGTTGTTTGAAGAAAAGTACTTGGCATTTACCTGCAAAAAATTTATCTAATAGCCGAGCTGCACACAGAACATGATGACTTTCCTGAGCTTAGCATATTTATTACGTGTTGTATAACGAAGGGATTATGGTTCAAGTTTAAAAGATATAACTCGATATATTTTATAAGAGTCTGAAAATAGTTGACCAGCGGAAATTATTCTTAAGATCAATTAAACGATTGCAAGAGCCAGAGAGGAGAATATTTTACACTGTTGAAACCTGGTGTGGGGCAAACCACATACTAAATTTCAGATGGCAGGAGAAAATCAAAGAGAAGCAGCAAACAGATGTAGTTTGGAACAGGTTCAAAGTTCAGGAGGTCAATGGTTGCAAGGATGGAACAAACACCATCCCCATCAGGATCATGAAAAAAAATTATAATTGTAGGTATTGGGGATAAAGAAGAGTTTTTGGAGCCGTTGGAAGAGACACAGCTAGTTTTGGAGGGACATACAGGATCGGCCGATTGTCACAATGAGATGATTGCACTTCATTTTGAGGAATGGTTTCGTTGTGTTTGAAATATTTGCCTTGTCATTGATAGAGCTCCTTACCATACTATGCAAGAGCCAGAAACAAAAAATCCCAATATGAACTGGTTAAAAGGGGATATCATTCTATGGTTGATTAAAAACAAGATTAAGACCACCGTAGACGACAATGAATATCATAACAAATATGAGTATCTGACCAAATCAGAGCTAATTGCGCTTGGGAGGATGAAATTTAAACCTTTCGAATATTGTTGAGAGAAATTAATCTGAGAATAAAACAAGGATATCAAACTAATTCGGACACCAGTGGCACATTGCAAGTTCAATGCGATAGAGCTTGTATGGGCATGGCTGAAAAATCAAATAGGTAAAGAAAATAAGACTTTCAGAATAAAAGATGTTGAAAATCTATGCAAACTAAATCTGTGAGAAGTCCCAACTGATCCCTGGGGGAAGGCAGTGCAGCACATCATTAGGTTAGAGAATAAACACTGGGAAAAAGATGGACTCATTGAAAATCAAGTGCCTCCACTCATTGCAAATATAGACGACACAAGTTCTTGCAGTAATTCTTCAGCAGAAGATGAGCAAAAGTATCCTTTGGAAAGAGCATTGGAGTAATTGGAGTCATATACAAGAGTTTATGATGAAAAATCAATGCCACACACACTATAAAACTAGAAAGTTGTACAAAGAAGGTATTTTTAGTTTTACTTCTCGGAAACCAGATACGGAAAGGTAAACTTATAATGTATTTAATTTACGTTTTACAGTTTGTGTATTTTACTGCTATACTTTGAAATACTTCACTTTGTCTGGGGTTTAGCAAATTTTAATGTGCAAAATTAATTAATTGAAGTTCTCACAGTTAACTTCCAGCTTCTAGAGAAGTTAGGTGTGGTTCATTTCAGAGATTGTATTAGTAGATAAATAGAGCAGATAAGAAGTTGTATCACCTAACTTTGCTCTTCTACAACTTTTAAGACATACTTATGGGCCAAGAAGGACTTCATGTCATATGTTGTATTTTCTAGTAGTAGTAGTAGTATTGTTAAAAGTGGTTTGACTGCTTAGGTCATTTAGCATGTGAGCCCCCGGTGGGAGTCAAACCCATCCTCCTACCCACAGGGGTGTGTAATGCAGAAGTTTACTGGAAAAGGGAAGGATATTTTTCTATAAATGTCCAGGTATTTTCATGTGATTATAATTCAACAGTAAATCCAAGGTGAATAACAATCTCTCTCTATAACGACTGGTATTCAAATCATTACTTAACCTTTTCCTTTATTCTACTTCTGCTAGGTCATAGCAAATGCATCAATGAAGATAATGTACATTGTGGTAAGGAGACTGGGATCCTGCCACGATCCTTGTATGTTTGATAACTAAAGCATTACAGAGAGAGTTGAGGATCCACTCCAATGGTTAAGGTCTTCAAAACTGAATGGTAAATATCTTCTCAATTCTTTTCAAAATGGTCAAATACGAATACTGAGATTTCATTATCATATATAGTATCTATATTATCAAATTGGCTCTGTTAAGTGTAAATGCTTTCTAATGCCAATAAAGAAAAGCAGGTTTGTTACCATGTCTTTGCTCTATTTTGAAGAAAAGACCCCTTAGACCAACCACACTGTTTCCTTGGTAAGACGAACCACACTGCAAATTACTGAGGCTGCTCCATGTATCTCAGAGCGAAGGAAGCCATCAGAAACCGTAACAAACCTTCACCTACCTTATCCTCTAATAATCAATTCCCTTCTCTCCCCAAGCAATCTACTTCTCCTAATACCCCTATCCTTCCTACCTGGCCTAATCATCAAGCTACTGCCACCAAATCTCCTGAAAATGAAGATTTACAAACCTAGTTATTTGCAATCTTAACTAAAGTAATTTCTGCTGCTTCTCAACTGGAAAAAAACCATCATCCTTAGTGAGATTCTTAAACTGCACTCCTGATAGCCACACTCCCTGCTTTTTCTCCAATTCAACAATTTAACAACTTCAATGTCATATCCTGGAACTGTTGCTGTCTTAGAAACAAAACCATTGAGTTAACTGCCTTTCTTGAAACCAACAACATTCATATCATCTGTCTGCAAGAAACTTGGTGCAAATATTCTGACAAGATTTTGGCCCCGAGATTATACGGGCTCCCTAAACTCCATAAAGAAAGTGCTCCGATTAGGCCTGTAATTTCAGCAATCTCATCTCCCACGCACAAACTTAGTATGAAACTTAACTCTGTCATCCGCTCCTTGACTAATTTCTATCCCACCTATGGCATTAAAAACTCAATTGAATTTGCACAATCGCTATCAAGCTTAAAAATTCCGGACAACGCTATCCTAGCCTCATTCGATGTTTCCAGCTTATTTCCCTCGGTTCCTACGGCGGACACAATGAAAATTCTGGACGAAACACTGGAAGATAAGGCGGTGGACCAGGATGTAAGGAATGAAATCTTAAGGTTATCATCCCTCTGTGTCTCGCAAAACTACTTTCTGTTTGATAAAAACTTCTATCATCAAAAGGACGGCTTGGCAATGGGATCCCCATTATCACCGCTACTCGCTGAACTATTTATGGACCATTTTGAAAAGAAATTGTTTTCTATACCCCACCCTCTGATAAAACAAATCTTCTTGTGGAAAAGATATGTTGATGATGTCTTCTGCATCCTGGTCGGCAATGAAGGTGACATCAATGACTTACTAAATTTAATCTATAATTTACACTGGAATATTAAATTCACTTGTGAAATAGCCAAGGACAATGCCTTAAATTTCCTAGACCTGACAATTAACTTAGTTGGAAATAAAATCAGTTTCAAAATATTTAGAAAGCCGTCATACACAGATCAAGTGATCCCAAATTCTGCGAGCCACCACCCTTCTCACAAATACGCAGCATTCCACGCCATGATTCACCGACTCAATATCCCCCTCCCCAACAAGGACTACGAAGAAGAATTGGAGACCATCAAAGGCATAGCTAAGAGCAGCAGTTACCACGTGGACCTGGTAAAAACGTCCTCAAGAAAAAGAATAAAAAGCTGGCCTCCAGCTCGATATTTCCATCCCTAANTTCCATAAGAAATGTACGTAAAATAGGTTTTCGTTACCTGCAGAGATTGTTTCTTTTACAAAATTAAGTTAGAAACAATGGTCCTACGAAATTGAGACAAGTGTCACGAGAAAGGAAAGTAAGCAAGGAATCTTATTTTAGTCCTGAATCATTCATATCAATTCGAAATTTCGAGAATTTTGATCAAATACACGGAAAATTCGTAAAATTTTTCGGAAATAAACAACCCATCCCTTTGACGACTAAGGCCATTATTGAATGTTGATTTCATGAATTGTCCCATATAAGTGCACGGGGATAATCGGTTCTTATAATTTTTATAAGAAATTTACGCTAACAAGACTCTCACGACTTGAAAACAGTAGAATAAATATTATAAATAATGTTAAGAAATATATTGAGTTATTATGATCTTACCGCAGAACTTTTCTGTGCTTAGGAGGACCAGATATATACGATAATAGATATATTTTTAAACTAAGTCCCGTCATGCTTGACGGAGGCGTTTACTAGTATATATATAGAATACATAATTCTCTGTTTGCTTATTCTTTACCGACGTCGACGATTCTGCGACTTTTTTTCATGCATCCACTTTCATATGACGGTTTTAATAATTTTCGTTCTTCGTGTCGTACAGGACGGGATATTTTTCCACCTGCATGATGATCATCTCACCATCGAATTCCATTATCTCTTACTCAGAATAAAAAAGATATTCACAAGAAATAAGATAAAGAATTCGCTGGATGAAGAGACAGCAAAAGTGATGCTTGTGAAGCCACTGACACGCGTCTAACTAGCTGCTCGAAAATAGACCCGGTTCCAACGTGTCGCAGCATGAATTTGCCTGGGAGCCTACGTGCGAAATGACCTCAGCTGTCGAAGCACTTTAAGCAATACTACTACTACTATGAATTTGCCGATGCCTCGACTTTTCGCATTGTAGCATCAAAAATACAGCGCGTGGAGCCACCCTCTATCTACTAAATAGGATCCATTGTAAGCAGCAAGAAAGCTGCTCTTACAGGCAGCAAATTCCTGCCTGTGTAGCCGTAGCCTTAGCGCAATGCAATATGCGTAAGGATTTTTGACCGGAAAAACACCACCGAAGTTTGTTTTTTCGTCGTAGGGTATCTGGTGTTGATGCGTTGCTGAGTGCTCAGTTGCAACGTAAGCTGCCGCACTCTCATCCCACTCTGTATCACAATTAATTTCGAGTTCTGACCTTATCGTGGCTATTCTAAACAATTCTTCGATATCTCTCATGCTTATCCATCTCAAGGGATATGAAGCATTTTGTCCACGCAGCATCGTCGGCTTTCTTCTCCACTGTAGCTCTTTTGCTTACGTCGTACTTTGGTGAACGTAATACTTTGGTGGGACCCATTGAGTGTTTAACGGTATAATATGCAGGGAACACGAAAGGAAAATGAAGATACCGAGGAGTATGGTCACAAGAATCGGTTTATTGCATCACTTTCGCTGGTTAGAGAGGACCTCATCTCGGCTTGGCGCACTCTTAGAAATGTATCTCTGGCGATTATTTTCCTTTCAAACTTTTAGTGAAGTGCGCTGGGCTAGAGAACAGACGTTTTCTCTTTCTTTTTGCGTAATTCTATAGCAAAAAGGGAAAAAAATTAATTTTTGAGCAGAATTCGTTCAAAAATCGGAGAGAAATTAGTGCTATTGCATTTAGACTCAGAATATTGTTATTGGACAAAATTTTCAAAGAAATTCTCTTTAAACTAATAAAGGAAGGTTGCCTTAAAGCGGTGCTTGCGTTTCTAGCATGATTCGAATTGTCGTACGTTTTTTACAGGCCGTGGACTATAGTCGACAAACGCACTCAAAGGGTTAATCGAGTATTATTATAAATAAAAGCACATGAGAATTAATGCAGATATGTTTTGCAAACTTCGAATTATAGGTAGGAAGAAGGCCTGATTCTATTTTTCGCTCGCTGATGATCGAAGCGTCTCACATTCACCGCTGGATCATTAAATCGCATGCTTTGCTGTTTATTGATTGTAATGCTGCTTAAGATCGTAAATATCTCGAGTATACGTCGTCTCTAGATTCTTTCTTTAAATTTTTTATTCTAAGTTCCACATATGTACAAATATGTATGAAAGTTCTCACAATCACCTCAATTAAGCCTCAGATGCTTACCTTTACGGAAGCAACGATCGTCGCTGTCTTCATTGTTGAACGTTCTGTTTCGAATCACATTGGGTTATTTTTAGCGCCTATTAACATTTCATATCTCCATAATTCTTGCAAAATTCCTTTCTTTATCTTTGACTTTCTTATTCCACTCACGTTTAATCAATTCAGTAGTTGCTACGCAACGCTTTATCGTTAGCAACGGTAATTTCGTTTCCTCTCAGGATCTACATTGTCGATGGATATCTCAAATAGTTCACTAATTACAACTTTATCCGCCATCTCGTCTTTGATATGCTCGATGAACAGTTCCGCATCTCAATTATTTTAGCTCGAGGCGTTCATAAAACTTTCGAATTTTAATTTTAATTTGGTGCTGCCCTGGGCGGTTGCCTCACTTGCTTACCGTCTAAATCCGGCCCTGCGTATGCCACCGCGCTCTTCCGGAATTCGGATGTGAAAACTTTCAATAAATGTGAAATTTGAAATGTTTCTTGAGGTTTTGAGTGATGGCTGATCACTCGTAACAATTTTCTGGGTCGTAGCTTGTTGGAATAATTTGGGCTTCGAGATTTCGATGAAGATGTGCAAGGTGAAGTAAGTGTACGGCAACTCAGAAATGAAGTAATTACTAGAATAGAAGAGTTATTTGATTGATGAAATTAAGAGGAGAAAAAATTTTGATTGGGTCATATGCTACAATGAAACCATTTATAATAAGGCAGATGCGAATGCTTTCCGTAATTATCTTAATAACGAATATAAGGGGTGGGTAAATGATGGGTCTAATATTGAGGATATATGGAATAATTTTAAGCAAATTTTACAAGTAGGCATAGATAAATACGTATCTACTAGAATATTAAAGGAAAGTGCGGATCCTGAATTTTATAATGCTGAAATTCGGTCACTTAAGCGTAAATCAAGGGCTTTATATAGGAAAAGAAAGGTAGGATCTCAATTCAAAACTAAATATAAGGAAGTAAGTACGTTGCTGAATCGTAAAAAGAAGGAAGCTAAAAATAAGTTCTTGGAAAATTTGATAACAAAAAATGGAAAAGATTGTTTTTATAAATATGTGAAGCGTTTAAGAAAAGATGAAAACGTGATAGATAAAATAGAAAACATGAAGGGAGAAATTGTAACCGATCTATCGCAAATAGCAAATGAATTTGGATCGTACTTCTCAAGTACCTACAAAAAGTCAGTTCAAAACAATGAAGAAGCAACGTATAGTAAAAATCAGAAATATCCGGTATTCAACATTACATATAAAGATATTTTAAAGAGAATTTCCAAATTAAAAAACAATAAATCCCAAGGACCAGACGGAATACGATGCGAAGCCATTAAATTAGGTGGGCAGGAGCTGGTACCGTATTTAAGAAGAATCTTCAATATAAGTATAAATAATAGTCAAATTCCGGAAGATTGGAAGACAGCGACGGTGGTTCCCATACATAAAGGGGGGAGTAAGAAGTTAATTAAAAATTATCGACCAATAAGTTTAACGAGCGTAGTCTGTAAAATGTTCGAGAGAATAGTTGCCGATTATCTAAAAGATTATTGGGAGGAAGAGGGGTGGATTAACCAACATCAACACGGTTTTAGAAAGGGGTTTTCGTGCGAATCACAGATGTTGGGATTACAACTCGATTTAGTTAATGCTCAGGAAACGAGAGAACAAGTCGATGCAGTAGTAATAGATTTAGCAAAAGCGTTTGACGTCGTAGACCATGAAATTTTGCTACAGAAAGTAAACAAAATGTGCTTGGATCCAAGAGTAATAAGATGGATTGATACTTTTATTAAATGTAGAAAACAGAGAATAAAAATTGGAGATAAGTTATCCGAAGAAATCATGGTAACATCAGGCGTAGCTCAGGGCAGCGTGCTGGGGCCTTTACTCTTTTTAATTTATATCAATGACTTACCGATGGGAATTAAATCAAAAATTCGTTTATTCGCAGACGATTGTATTATCTATAAGAATATTAAAAATGAAAACGACTGCATGGAACTTCAAGAAGACTTAACTGCCTTAAATAACTGGGTTTCGTCAAATAAATTGGAAATTAATACAAATAAATGCAAAGTCATCAGTTTTAATAGAAATAGGCATCAAAATTCATACCATCTCGGGGGGAAAACTTTACCTTGTGAGAATACAGTGAAATACTTAGGCTTGACATTCAGTAGGGATTTGAAGTGGAACGAACACATAGAACGAATAATTTTGAAGGCAAACAAAACATTAAACTTCATAGTGCGTACGCTTAGTAAATCAAATAAGAAAGTAAAAGAGGCTGCGTATAAATCATTTGTTAGGCCGATCTTGGAATACGGGGAATGCTTATGGGATCCTCATGAAGTAAGTTTAAAGCGAAAATTAGAAAAGGTACAGAGAAAGGCAGCAAGATTCGTCTTAGGCAGGTATGCAAGGCTAGATAGTGTAACTCAGATGTTAAAAGAATTAGGTTGGGAAAGTTTAGAGGAGCGGAGAGAAAGGAAAAGGTTAGCGTTATTTTTTAAGGCTTACACAGGAGATAAATCGTTAGAGGAATTTTCAACAAAAATCACTAAGGCCAAATTTCATGGCAGAAATGACCATAGTCATAAAGTTAAATTAGTAAAACAGAGAACAAATATTACTAAATTCTTCTTTTTAAATCGTACTATCGTAGAATGGAATAATTTACCTGCAGAAGTCTTAGAGCCCTTTCCAAAACACCACAGGGATTTCATAAAAAGATTACACAAAGTTACTAAGGACGAGTGAGCTTACTGTTAACGAGTCCAGGTGGAGTAGGGGATTGCCTAGTAGGGTGATGTACGGTGGGGACTTGTCCCCGGGACCGCTACGGTAGCCGTGAAGGCCTACTAGGAACCCTGAAAAAACTTGTATTACGAGGGAGGGGAGTAATTTTAAACACATAGATGTATTTTTGACAATCTAGTTTTAGTGTATCGTTCGAAAATCTAAATGCCTATTTTATGTGTATTGTGCAATAAAAGTAGAATATATGTGTTGGGAGATATATCGGAGGGATGATTTGGTGTAGTATTACTTTATTTGTGTTGACCTGATACTGTTTATGATATCATGATGTTGTTTTCTAGAGTGTTTGTATATCATTTGTAGGTATATGTAATAACAATGTAATACGCTATATATGTAATGACAANATAGTCCAAAATATTGGACTTCAGAAAGAAACTGGCTCTTATAGAATATTTCCAGCTCTCAGTATGCTGATGTTGGGGAGCCACCTCCAGCAACCCGGCACTATATTTTGGTGTACAGTTACGCTGAAAAAGTTTTATCTATGCCATTACACCCATGTTTTGACGCAATTTCCAACCCATGCCTTTTAGAATCTTTAAAACAGAGGACAAAATTCATCCGACCAATGAATCTCTATTTTTGCGACCTTATTTTAGCCCAGAACTTTTACTTACCCAAGGTCTCTTGGGTAAGTAAAAGTTTTTAGAAAAAAAAAGTTTTTAAAAGCTTTACAACCCTCCTTGGCTGATGCCCCATCCTAGATCAAACAAGCAATACGGATGAAGAATGCTTACTTTTACAAGAATTTGGAGAACCACACCAACTTCACGCTTGCAAACACTGACAGGTATAAAACAGACATGGTATGTGCCTGCTCAGTGACTTCATCTCGCTATGGGGTCATTAGAGCCAGACTTAGCCCTCTATGTTCCATTTACACTGCTAAGCTAACTGCAATTAATCCGGCTCTCCTCAAAATAAAAGGAAACATCGGATCATTCCTAATTTGCACAGAGTCACTCAGTGCATTACAAGCTATAGCCATCTTTTCCCCAACAAATAATATAACCCAAGATATGCATTCCACATTTGCCTCACTAAATAGCAAAGTCATCACCATTAAATTCCCTGAGCATGTGGGAATTGTGGTGAACAACAAAGAAGACAAGGCTGCCAAGGAGGCCTGAGTCTGTACAGGCCACACATGATGACCTGCATGATATGATGTATCTGCATAAAAAGTCCAAGAAATGGATGCTAATCTGGAGAAGCCTTGTGAACAACAAGTTATGACTCATAAAGTCAGTTACACCAGCATGGGCCTCATCTTTCAGTAGCAATTGGAGAGAGTAGGTGGCAGTCACATGACTTAGGATTGGGCACAGTACTCTGACTCTCTCATACCTCTTCTCAAAGAAAAAACACCTCCTTACTGCAACCAATTTGACTGACAAATCAGCATGAAACACCTGCTGCTTGAATATGATAAATAAGCAACTACCTGCAGCTTCTTAGGAATCAATCAGTGACATAGGAACAATGCTATGAGATGATCCTGACTCAATACACAAAGTACTGAGCTTCTTTAAGAAAACTCAGCTATTCCAAAAACTCTGAACACATGCCTGAGAAAGATATTTTGATTCACCTCCTATAGGACCAAACCAAAATATTTCAAAGCAAAGGCTTCCCAGAATCAGCATTCCACAACACAGTTTTCACATGCACACAAGCTATTATGCTTGATGTGAAGATGAGGTTATAGTGGCACCAGTGAATTATATCAGAGGTTGAAACTTAAGTAAACATGTAAAAATGACCCTAGCTGCAATGCAATAATTACCACTACTACTAAAGTCACTTTAGGTTGAGTAGAATATCAAGTGGCATCGAGAAAACCCTACTGTCATTATCTAACAGTCATTGTCAAAAGTGACCTTCAAATATATCTTTATGCAAACATCCATTCAAAATAAAAGAAGATAAAGATAGTGATAGAAATGAAAAGTATTCATTAGCAACAACAAGGTCTCTCTGCGGTGAATTAAAATATAAGTTATTTCAAATCTAGTTCAGAAAGAAAAACTTCTACAATTTTATTGATAA
>KZ309650.1:111534-182580 GCA_000376725.2 Ladona fulva
AAAAAACAACAATATACTATATTTTTTGCAATTTGTTTATAAAAGAAATTTGTATTTTTTTTTCAAAATGTTGCTAAATATTTAATTTTCGATATTTTATAAAAACTTTAGGTTCATGCAAAGCGTATTACTATTTACAAACGGAAAAATTTTGGTTTTTTGATTTCAGATAATTATAGCGACCTGTGCGTCCCACGGCGCATTTCCGAGGAAGCGAATTCCAGCAGCTGCTACTCAACTATTGATTAATATATTCAATTGAAAATAATTGTTTAAGGTAGACTAAATGCTGTATGTTAACATACAGTAACTTGTAAAACAATAAACTTTATATTTCATTATTTAAAGAAATCAAGAAAAAACTACCGTTTAAGGGAAGTGGGTCTGTGTACCCATATCTCTTGTCTCCACTGCCCTAGTGGCTACTGCAGCAAATGATTGACCTTTCCATTGTGGCAGATATGCTTTTATTTCTCTTTTTTGCCTTTGCATATGCTATTTTTTGGTGGTTTTCAGTTCCTGAATGACCTTTTCTTCTTTAAATATAGGGCAGGTATTAAACCGATCAGGATGATCTCCCCCACACTTGACTGCATTTAGGCATAGTCCCTCATGTTTTTGTTGACCACAACGTCCACATCTCTCTTCATCCCTGCAACATGCAGAGGTGTGGCCAAACCTTTGTCTTCTGAAACACCTCATGTGCTTCATCCCTGACACTCCCCACCCACCATGGAGGCCAATGAGGGGATGCTGAGCTTCAGCACCAGGGCTACATCAGGGATATAGCTTAGTAGCCACTGTTTACACAAGATAAATGCGGCTCCAGTGACCCTGAACTACCCCTCTGGCATACGCTCGAAAGGAACCACCAGCAGTAGATTGACCGGGAGTGGGCTAGCTCCCCGCCTTCTAGGAGAGGCAGGGGCTATAATTAGTGTTGGGGATACCTCCCCCCCAAGGGAGGTCCCCTCAGCCACCAGGATCCCCTTTCCTTTCAACACGGGTCGCCATGCACGGCAAACATACAGGCATACACACAGAGAGGGCCAGCAAGAGATGAGTAGAAGAAAATGATGAGGTGATTGGTGGTGAGAAAAGATGTGATGAAGCATGAGAACCCTCCCTGTGGCCCCGCCTCACCAAGTGGAGGAACGATTTTTAGGGCTTTTGCTCCACATGGGAACAATAAGATGTACAAGACTTGCGGACTACTGGAAAAGGGGCCGTCTTTTTGAACTAAAGTGCTTTTCGAGATTCATGAGTAGAGATAGATTTATGCTCATTTTGCGGGCACTGCACTTTTGCAAAAATCCCGAGGAAGGGGAGCCTGCACCACAGGACAGGCTTTATAAAATCAGACCATTTTTTTAATGAAACGATGGAAAAGGTTTATTACCTGGATAAGAGATTATCTATCGATGAGTCTATGGTTCTTTGGAGAGGTAGATTGTTTTTCAAACAATATATTAAAGGGAAACGACATAAGTATGGGGTTAAACTATACATGTTGACGCTTCCAAATGGATTGGTGCAGAGTTGTACTATCTACTCAGGAGCTAGAGATGACAAAATCGGGGGTGTTAATCACGCTGAAAAAGTAGTGAAACATTTAATGGGAAAAAAATTAAATAAAGGGCATTCCCTTTTTATGGATAATTTTTACAATAGCATCAGTGTGGCTAAATTTCTTTTGGAGAATAAAACTTATGTTACAGGGACACTTAGGGCAAACAGGAAGGGCAATCCTTGTGAAATTACGTCAAAAACACTAAAAAGAGTAGAATGCGTAGAAATGTTCACCGAGGATGGGATCAGCATATTAAAATGGAAGGATAGGAGAGATGTTTTAATGATATCATCGGAGTTTGATGGAGAAATGACAGAGGTCACAGACAGAAGGGGAAATAAAGCAAGCAAACCACGGGCGGTACTGGAATACAATAAGTCTATGGGTGGCGTTGATCTGTTTGATCAGATGATGGCTTACTACCCATGTGAACGGAAGACTTTGAGGTGGTATAAGAAGATCGGGATTCACCTTCTCCAAATGCTACTGGCAAATAGCTTCCTATTGTTTAATATGTACAATAGCATGATGTCATTTTATGATTTTCGCCTGAAAATCATCGACGATTTAATCGGAGAGGAAGAATTATATTATATTTTTAGTTCATTTGTGGTATGTTTATGTGTTGCATTTTTGTAAAGTTTTTTTCTATTATTAATGGAGAATAAATTTCATCTTAATCTTGCACTTTTTTCTTGTACTGATATTTTCCTTGATTAGAAACAAAATTTATACCTTTATTTCCTCAATTACTGGATAAAATTATGATTTTTTTTCAATATTTCGTAAATGTAAGATTCATGTTCGTCCCTAGTCGGTCTGCCTGATAAACCTTTTACTATAATTGCAAATAAGAATATGCCTTACTCTCTACAATCGGTAGAGAAACCGTTAAATGAATGCCGGCTCATTGAAAGACGTCACTGGGGCTGGGGTCCCAGGTAGTTCCATAAATAGGGTCGCACGCTGGGTGGTATCCTACCAAAAGATAACATATTGCGCTTTCTATCCTTGAAAGCCAATAACCAGAAATAGCGTTGATGTATTTGCGATGCTGCAGATGTGCAGACGCAGGGAAAGCCTCCTCAAGTGACACTTAGATGGACGCGGATAATCTGAGGTCTTCTGCATTGGGTCCTAAAGAAAAGTTCCGGATGCTAAGACCACAATAAAAATGTGTCTCCGATAGCCCGCCTAAAACTGTGATTCACACATACTTTGGATCCATATCCCTTCATTTGCAATATAGCCTGATGTCGTCTGTTTCAGTCAAAAACCATAATTTACATATCAGGCTTACGGTATATTTGGGATAAACTTAAATTATACAATAATCTCGACACTCATGTTACAGATATATAAAGATACAATTACTCAAATAAACCACAAATGATTCTTGTGTGATCAAATATCGCAAGAATATTCAAGAAACTCTGTTTGAAAACTATAAAAATCGAAAATAGATGTGTGTCGTGCGGGTTTGCATAACTAACATTTAAAGCCAGTGTTGGAGGACCGATCGAGCGGCCGTCTATAAAAACAGAATGAATTGCTTTAAAAAATTTTTAAATCGAAAATTCAGGTATTATATATTATGAACATATGTTATTTTTTTAAAACAAGTGAATAAACAAAATAGCCACCGGCTAAAGTAGCTCTTTGCATTTCCGCATCGAAAGGGTTAATAGTATTGATTACCATAAAACTTACATTCCTGGGGTCTTATTTCATGAAAACATTGGTTCTTTCCTCCTTTAGGATAAGGAATCTTACTGTTTACTAAAAACACAAGAAACTACAACAGAAACTTACAAAATTTTCTTCACAACTGGCTTCACTTAGAAAGAAGAATCGGACAAATCCTTGCAATTAATCATACTGCACCTAAATTTTATTACATAAAGGTATCTTTGGACCTTTCTTCTTAGGAGATAGAGAGAAGAAACAGATGCCCTCAAAACATAAACAGTGTAGAATAGAATACCCATCATTCATATAATCTGCTTAAGTACTGAGTTAAGACACTAGAGGCGAGATTTTCTTTTCATTCTTCTAACTGCACAAAGAGCAAAACCATGTAGTCAAAGCAGTTGTTTACAGGAACAAATCCTTTAGATAGACAAAGAGCACATTCGTGACTCATATGACCAAATGAAAGAGGCCTCATAAATTTTCAAAATGAATGTCAGACATCAGTATGGTGTACAGAGTGCCGCATCTCAACATCTTTAAATGTTCTACTATTTTTTAAAACATTTTTTTTTAAATTTGATTTTTTTGACGGGATAAACCAGGGGCCCCCCATAATGAGTAAAATTGCAAAAATTACACATTTTGTGTACTTTAGTTTTAGTTTATTCTAGGATCAAAACCATGAATCCCAGAATTATTCCTTCCAATAAGATTATTAACAGCTTAACTGGGGTAAGCATCTATAGACGCGCCTCCATATCACTCACCGGGCAGGGAGCGCGTCCATAGATGAGCTTTTCGAAATAATCCCTCTCAAGGGGGAAAGCATTTTTAGACGCCAAATCTTAATCCTAGTCCTTCTTGTTGGTCCTGCCATCTTACGAGATTCTTTTTTACTTTGTGTTTCTTTCAGTTCTTATTAGAATCGTCTTCATACATAGGACGGTCTTCCCCAAAATTTCGACCTTTCAGGGTAATACCACCTAAAGCTACCGTTTTATTCTTTACTGTCATTCTCGAGTTTTNAAGAGGAAGAAGAGGAACCTTCTCAATCTCCTGTAAATATTTGAGAGAATATTTGGGAAGAGTTTGATAGTGCTAATCCTCCTCAGCCTTTTGCGTGTGATTTGGTTGGGAAACAAGTAGTGCCAGTTCAGTGTGCAAATAATCCCTTAGAGTATTTTGAATTGTTTTTTGACGACGATCTGATAAAAATAATAGTGACTGAAACTAATCATTATGCAGAACAGTTTCATGAAAAGGAAAAAATCTTAACTCTAAAAAGATCGCGATTCCATAAATGGGTTCCCACAACTCCGAACGAGATTAGGGTGTATCTAGGTTTGCTGATGTTGATGGGAATAATCCAAATAATCCAGAAACCGAGCCTTAGAATGTATTTTAGTAGGAAACACATATTAGAAGCTCCTTTCTTTCCCAATGTCATGTCAGAAGAAAGATTTGCCTTGCTAAATAAATTTCTCCATTTTGTAGATAACAGCGATAAAGAAATCACTAAAAGAGATCCTAAGCTGTATAAAATTCTTCCAATTAGTGAGCATTTGAAGAATAACTTTCAGATAGTGTATATGTTGGGTAAGGAAGTCAGTGTCGATGAATCATCATTACTGTGGAAAGGTAGGCTGTCGTGGAAACAGTACATTCCTATGAAAGCTTCCCGGTTTGGAATAAAAATGTTTGAACTCTGTGATTCTGTGGGATATTTGTGGAATTTTGACCAACTCCATCTAGATCTGGGGGACATAATGGTGAGCCTTGATGTTGTCTCTCTATTCACTAGGGTCCCTCTAAACGAGACACGACAAATCTTGGAAACTCATTTTGAGAAGCCATGTCAACTTATTCAACCATGCCCATACTCCACATACTTCCTCTATGACGGGAAGTTCTATGAACAGACGGACGGAGTTGCTATGGGCTCACCCTTGTCTCCTGCCATTCTAAATCTTTACATGGAGGACTTGGAGGAAAAAGCATTGGCTACTGCACCCCTGAAGCCAAAATGCTTCTACCGGTATGTGGACGACACATTCATCGTTTGGCCACATGGACTCGAAACTCTCAATGCATTTCTCGACCATATGAACAACCAGCATGAAAACATCAGGTTTACCATGGAGAAGGAAGAGAAAAACTGCTTGCCCTTCCTCGATATTCTAATCCACCGCAGGAAAGATGGGTCCCTTGGACATCGGGTGTATAGGAAGCCAACACACACCGATCTCTACCTCAATGGACAAAGCCACCATCATCCATCTCAACGGAGGGCTGTCCTTTCTACCCTGCTCCACCGTGCACAGGCAATTGCAGACAAGGATAGCCTAGGGGAGGAACTTCAACATCTCAAAGGGACTTTCAGACAGAATGGCTACCACGGACGCGAAATACGGTTGGCCCTTAAAAGGGCCTCTCATGATAAGGACTTGGACCCAAAAAGGAAGGTTCACGACTCATTGTTATCCCCAGAGAAAAGTGCCAGTGACCGGGAAAAACCAATTGCGAGGGCCTGTATTCCATATGTTTTGACGATATCGGGAAAAATTTCGAGAATACTGGGCAAACATAATATCCAGACAATACATATACCAATTGGAAAACTGTGGGATCATCTTGTCAGGGTGAAGGACCAACTGGAACTCAAGACTCCAGGAGTTTATCGCATCCCTTGTGAGTGCGGAAAAGCCTATATCGGTGAAACTGGCCGTACCATCGAGACCAGAATTAAAGAACATCAGGACTGCATTAGACTCAACCACCCGGAAAAATCAGCGATCGCGGAACACAGTATCAGCAGTGGTCACGCGATTTACTTTGACTTATTATCGTTTTCAGAGATTTTTTGGTGCTATCCGTATAGCCGCTGGAGCGAATGACCATCCTGCAGCTGTGACATTTCTGCAGCTGTATAAGTTGCTGGCGGTGTATGGTGTTCTGAAACCTCCCAGATCTGGAAATTGCAGCATAAAAGATGATATACCTTTGACGCCAATGATTAAAATCAGTGACATTAGGGAAATTTACTCCGAGAAGAGTAGCTCTCAGTCAAATATTCAGAAACTGAAAGAGCAGCTTGATGGGCTTATAGAGCAGGGAGACTGGGAAGTCTGTGATGTAATTGAACTGCTTATGTCATATCTACACTTGCAAGTGAGCTTTCACCCCTCCTTCTCGCGTTTTATAGTAAGTCTTTAGAAGAATGTACGGTTCCGGCTTCGTGGAAAATAGCTCATATAACTCCCGTGCCAAAAAAAGGGCGTAAGACTAAGCCNCTTAAATTTACTGTATTATTTATTGTCTTTATATACATGTACTGTGTTTTCGCGGGTTTTTTTCACCCCCCTTCTCTGTGGGTGTTTTCCCGCAACGTGGGTTTTTTCATTGGCAACCTTCAGTTGCAATGCTTTTTCCCACACAGCATTCTTTCTTTTAGTTATAATTATTTTCTGTACTTATTATAATGACATACGAGGTTAGGTGGAAGAGAGGCCCATATGGGTCTAACCTCGCCAATAAAGAGTCTATCTATCTATCTATCTACAACTTTTAATCGAAACTCTACTGTTGATATTAAAATATTTAGCAGTCTGCCATAATGATATTGAAACGTCTAATATTTTCCCTAAAAACGGTAATATGAATGCTAAAATTTCGTTTAAAAGCTGTAAACTACTAGCAAAATATGATATTCTCAACTCCAAGGGTATATTGACTGGAAGAGTAACAAATCATTCTTTAGCAAAACAACTGCAGTAACATTTATTTAACCGCGGCCCTATGCTGTGAAAGAGGCTGTGCATTAGGCCTAAGACCAATGCGGTTGCCTGGAGAAGGGCAAGGAAACCCACAATTATAGCCGGAAAGGAGCCAAAAAATATACTTGGAAGCCATCCTTCTCCTTAAAGAATAAGCTTGAACCTGCATCGTCTATACACAACAGTATGTCTTTAGCGTAGGAAATCGTCTGTCGTGTATACACAACAACAGGAGCGAAAGGGTTAAGAAGTTTATTAAGAAATGTACTAACTCTCTGGGAGAAGAATCTTTTGCATTGTTTCTTGAATGGTTATATCTCGAGTCATTCCTTTCCCTTTTGGATGGTTCTGAGGAAGAGGAGTCCCTAGAAGATAAAAATTCAGCAATTAGTTAAAATAAATAGTTTCTGATCCTCC
This sequence comes from Ladona fulva, assembly GCA_000376725.2. Taxonomy (NCBI): domain Eukaryota; kingdom Metazoa; phylum Arthropoda; class Insecta; order Odonata; family Libellulidae; genus Ladona; species Ladona fulva. The sequence goes on from KZ309650.1 coordinate 118,987, forward strand.
AGAATAACAAAGAACTTCAGATTCCCATTAAGCACAGCAAGTTTCACACAGTAAAAATCGGACAATTCAAATTCCTGTTAACCCTATAAAATAAATTCAAGAATTATGCTCACTATTCCAATGGCATAATTGTAAGAAACATTTTGTAACCCATAGAGGGTGAGAAACTGGGACTTTTACCAGAAAAGAAGATAAACATAATGCACTGTAATAATTTCATTTATCTTGGTTAATTCCATTTTTCTCTAATATAAATAGTTTGAGTTGAACAGTTATAAGGTAAGCCAGTGGTATCACAAACGGAAGTAATACATTAATGATCTTATGATTTACTTCAAGGTATGAATTTATACTCCAAAAAAATTATCACTGCATGAGTATTATCTTAATAATTATTTTATGAGATAGGAAACATTACATAATGTTAATTGTTGAACTTAATCCAAGAGGATTACTTTCTGTTACTATCATTACCCTAATATACATCTTCACCCCTCAAGCGTGACTCTAAATGGAAGCATGTGATCCATCAGCGTTTGCAACGCAGCATATGCGTCTGCCTAAACCTATGCCTCAAGCGTGTGCAACACAGCCTCTGCGTCCAAACTTTTCATTAAGAGTTGTTAATTCTCACGCATTGAGTTATGACACTCAAGTTAGTTTACATGAAAGCTAATGGCTTTGGCATTCAATCTCTGCCTAATTGCTCCCTGTGTATATCTGCCAAAGTATAAAAAAAAAAAAAAATGGCACTAGTGCTTTTGAAGAAAGTGCTTACTTGCGTTCTGGTTGCTATATCTAAACGATCTCACAGTCTGATTATTTTTTCCATCGAGCTCATATATACTGAGTGCCTTTATTCTCTGGTGCCTTGTTATCTGCATTTGTGTCAACACATTAAAATTTCCTTTCTCTCTCATCATCGCTATGTTTAGTCAGGCATGGTCCCTCTTCATCTCGGAACCTCGCAACATCATTCACAGTTTTGTATTTCATTTACTGTGCTTGAAAATAAGGGTCGAGGATATTTGACTCCTATGCCTGTATTGGTGGCTTAGTTATTTTTTTCTCCCTTCGGACCTCTTCTTAGCAAAACCCTCCTTAGTCCATCATGGCTTCTAGCTCTCGTAAGTTGTCTGACGAGCAAGTGCTTGATGCTTTGGAGGAAAATAGTGCAGTAAGTTCGGATTCAATTTCGGAAAATTCAAGTGGTTACTCTCTGGATTCCAGTTCCGAAGAGGAACCTTCTCAGTCTCCTGTAAATATTCGGGAGAATATTTGGGAAGAGTTTGATAGTGCTAATCCTCCTCAGCCTTTTGCGTGTGATTTGGTTGGGAAAGAAGCAGTGCCAGCTCAATGTGCAAATACTCCCTTAGAGTATTTTGAATTGTTTTTTGATGACGATCTGATAAAAATAATAGTGACTGAAACTAATCGTGATGCAGAACAGTTTCTTGCTCATGAGGAAAAAATCTTAACTCTAAAAAGTTCGCGATTCCATAAATGGGTTCCCACAACTCCAAACGAGATTAGGGTGCTGGATTACGGTCGAGATTAGGATACGAAAAGTGTGAAGAGAAAGGAAACTAGGTATAGGTGTAAAAACTGCCCGGGGACACCGTCTCTGTGCATAGATCCTTGTTTTGAGCGATACCACACACAGATCAACTATTAATGCCGAATGTGGAGGGACAAAAAAATACACATTCAAAATATACTAAAAATACATTCAAAATAGACTAAAAATACATTCAAAATAGACTTAATAAACATTTCATAAACAAAAGCACAAGTTGTTATAAAAACCACTGGCATTCTCTACATTTACCTTATGAAAGTGGTTAGCACTATTAGCAATTTATGTTTTCCTAATAACTTCGCGTAACCATCTTAACCCTCTCATAGACCGTATACTCTATTGTTAAAGCAATTTATATTTCAGGATTGATGAACAAATTCTGTGTGTCACTCACAAGTCAAAAAGGAATAGTATTAACTCTCCTGAAGATAATTCTTTTGTATTATATCTTGAATTATATTCTTTAGAATGATTTTTTTTTTATTTTTGGCTTCTTGAACAGTAGATGAGCCCCTAGTAGAGAAAAGATTTTAATTAGTTACTATAATTTACATCATATTTTTGTACTCTTCCTAACTAGCAAACTGTTACCAGATTCTCATTATGTGCAGCGTGTTTTATTTTTTAACAAAGAAAAATGTGTAAGCTACTATCAATCCTATACAATGAAATCATGAATTATACTCACTCTTCCTAACACCAAACTGTACAATCTTCTGTGGACTAAGAGGGTGGTTACAGCTGGGAGTGTTTCCATAAAATAACATAACCTCACTGCATTGAAATCATTACATTCGCTTTTTTACTTTAGTGTTCCAATTATTATAAGTTTTCAGCTTTAATGGTGAAAAGGGCTGTCAGTGCAATAACATAAAGCAATATTTTATTACTAAATGTTACATATGTCTACGTAATATTTTGTTCAAAAAAATAATTTCAATTTAAATTCTATTTTCATAATTATTTTAACAAAGGAATACCTACACAATTAGCTTTTACCTTAAGCCTAGGTGTGTTCATTGTATACTTAAAAGAATGCCTTCACACATACATGTTATACTTTTTATAAAAATATTTATAAACAAAAGAACAAGTTCGTCTGAAAACCATGGGCACTTCTTGCATTGACCAAGTTAATGAAGCTTGCACTTATAGGATTAAACACTTCCCTAATTACTTTCTGTTGCTATCGTTACCCTAATATAGACCCTAAACCACAGTGTTACAATAATTTATTCTTTAGCATGGGAAGACTTATATTGTAATTGTTGATAACAAGTCAATAAAAAATAGTACTCACTCTCCGGAAGACAAGTCTTTTCCATTGTTTCTTGAATGATTTTCTTTTGAATCATTTCTTTCCCTTTTGGTTGTTTCAAAAGAAGAGGAGTCCCTAGAAGATAAATAATTATTAATTAGTTAAAATAATTTGTTTATATGTTTGTAATCTTCCGGAATATCAAAGTCCTTCTAGATGCTCATTATGTACAGAAAGTTTCTTATGGTAAAAATGAGACATTTCAAACTACTATTAACCCTATACAATGAATTCAAGAATTATGCTCACTATTCCAAAGGCCAAATTGTAAAAACCACTTTTGCAACCTGTGGGTGGTGAAAAACTGGGATTGTTACCTGAAAAGAACATAACCTTAGTCCACTGTTATAATTTCATTTATTTCTGTTAATTCCATTTTTCTCTCAATTAAATAGTTTCAGTTAAACAATAATAAAGGCGGCCAGTGTTATCACTAATAGAAGTTATATTTAAATGACCTGTTTATTCACTTCAGATTATAAATTTATATTCCAAAAAAGTGATCAATGCATGCATATTGTCTTCATAATTATTTATTTTAAAGAAAACCTTATATAATTTGATTTGTTGCACTTAATCCAGTAGGTCCTTAGATAAGAAGTAATAAAACCTTAACACATTTATATTACAATTTATATGTAATTCTAAGACAAATGAACAAGTTTATTCAAAACCACTGGCATTCTCTGCATTTACCAGATAAAAGAGGCTTGAACTCTTAGGATTTTATACTTCCCATATTACTTTTTCTAGCTATCATAACCCCTATATAGACCTTAAGCCACATTGTTAACCCTTTCCTTCCTGTTCTCATCTATATAAGAGAGACTATTTCTTACGTAAAAGACCTTCTGCCCTCCATAAATAAAGGAAGATTTACTGACGGAACTAGCTGAGCACCTAAAATAGAAAATAGTATTATTTCATTGCTGTCACTTGGTTTTTTATTTGTAGACCTTCTAATAACACATTGTAACTTTATGCTTTATATGCAGAGGTGAATTTATAAGGTAAAAATGGGTAACATAGTTGATAATATTAACCCTATGCAATCAAAGCAAACTGTGCAAAGTAACTGTGCTCACTGTTCTACAGACCATTCTGCAGAAATATCTATGGACTCAGTGTCTGGTGCAAAACTGAGTGTGCTACTAAAAAGGAAATATAGACTTATCTTTCTAAATCTAAATCATTGCTGTCATACCATTAGTTTCTTTTCCCATGACTCTTCCTCTTAATTATAAAGTATTAGTTGATTGTAATATATATAGAGCTTAGACTCATAAGTAAATATGAAATTCTATTGAGCTCTCATCAAGCCTATCAAAAGAAATGCAAGAATTTTACTTACTCTTCAGACGACAAGTAATTTGAAACATATCCATCTCCAGTGGGTCCAAAGCCAGATGGATTCCTAGAATAGAATATATTGTCATATTATTGCAATAATTTCATTCGTCTTTGACCTATTTCAGTTCCATAAAAGGATATAGTACTAACCCTTACATCTCAGATTAAAAACCCCAAAAATACTGTCTATATTTTCAAATTTATAACGAGGGTTTAAATTCTGCATCCCATTTCCTTTTAATCAGGTGTATCTCTCTATTTGTCCTAATTACTTCTATAAATTGAATAATTCAGATTTACTTAAATTAATCACCTCCTTTATTTTCTTTACTTAATTTCAACCTGTTACATGATTTTGTATTATTTGACCTTTAAAAACTCGAGAATGCTTTTCATTAATTAATTCCATGCTCAGTAGTTTTTATAAATTCCATTCTATCTACATATTATTTGTCATTGCTCTTCCGAAGAAAAGTCTGCTGAAAAACCTATCGCATCAGTGGGTGATCCAACATTGGATGCAGTCATACTTGTCATGGATACTCAGTCCTCCTTTAACCCTTCAGCTGCGGGAAACATACTTCTACGTTCTTCTAAGAGGACTGCGAGAAAAACGTATTTCTACATTTGACCTGCTCTTTCTTCCCCATTCTTGTCCTTTCTCAATTTTATGGCCCTGCCTCTCAATGAGACACCCAAAGGCTCACTCTTCTGTATCGTTCTAGATTGGGAAAATCCAAGGGATTTCGCACCTTGGGGGAAACCCAAATCTTCGATTTCTGAATGGTATCAAAATGATCAGCAAAGTGCAAGGAAAGTAAATTTGGACTGCTTATACAAAACAAAATTTTCTTGTTAAATATGATACCAACAATAATTTCTAAACAATAACCACTGACCGCACCCACAAAAAAAAGGTCAACCCAGATTATAAGGGATAACTACCTGCTAGGGCTTGCCTGCGCCTCCAGTACTTCTGTTACTTTTCTCCTGCACACAGATGTAGAAAAATCTGAGGGTCCTGCAGCTAAAGGGTTAAAGTGTTCTTAATGTAGTGAGTGTTGCCTCTATTGCTACAAAGGATATAAACTTTTAATTGCAATTGTTTATTTTCTTGGAAATATAATGTCAAAAGACTACCCTACTTTTAAAAGGAGCAATTACTTTGACTAAGGTAAAATGCACTGTTGGGAGATAATGCTTTTAGTAGCTGTCATTAAGTTTTACTATGAGAGATGTAATTTTCCATAGATAGTCATAATTTTGGAGGTCCTTATTGGTGTCTTTGCTATTCTCAGAGAAATAAATTATTAAAGTATGTTAAGAAACGTAATATGTCTCATAATAAAAGAATAGCAAGGAAAGTCTGAGTGACAAAATGTTGGCCAATAGAGTGCTCTTGAGGACTCATTGAAGTTCTTCCTAAAGATGCTGATGAACATTTCCCATTATGTCACTATTGTTCAGAGCTGTTATTCTTTGGGGTTCAGCAACATAGCTTTTCTGTGCCTTGTTTTTCTTTTTCCCTATAAATCACTTGCTCTTCCCTTTCTTAGCCCTTGTACAGACCCTGAGTCACATTCTAAGAAATTTTCATTTTTAAGCATGGGATTACTAACTTCTGGTTCCCTTGCTACGAAAACAAACATAAGAAGAATACTAATTTGTTCTCATTCTTCAGAAGAAAGTTCTGTTAAAAAACCTATCCCATTAGTGGGTGACTACTTCTCTTTTAAAGAGAAGTCTGTTAGAAATTAGTTGAAGTTTTGAAGTGCAGTGTATGTTCCTCCACCATTCCTAATGTAAAAACATTCATTGAAATTCACACCCTAGAAAAAATGGAAGGTTTTTTTTTGCTTCAAATGATATTTTTAGCAGTTTTAATTCTAATCTATCTTAGCAATTCTTAATTAATAAACTCTTACCTATTTCAAGGTTTATAAGGAAATTATGTTATAAAATATTAATACAAGCAACATAAGAAAGCCCTAACAACTTATCCCTGTTACCGGTTTCCATAAAGAAAAGCCAATACAGCAGCATTGGAATTGATGTGCAGACCATGCATTCCTGTCACATTTCCTGTCACAATATCAACATGGCATCTGTACATGTGCCTAATTGCGGCTCTTGTAAATTTCAGTGCGATTTGCACGAAAATATTATTTCTTGCGGTATCTGTACTCAGATATTTCATGTGAAATGCTCAAAGTTAAGTGATATATATCTAAAGGCCATATGTGACTCTGATTTCCTCTTTTGGAAATGTTTTTCATGTCGCATACCCAAGGTCTTGTTTGCCAACATGGCCGACAACATCGATTATTTAAAATCTGAGCTTAGTATACTCAAAGAAGCCTTTGAGCTACGCAAGCTTATGCCAAAGAAGAGTGTGTCATATGCCGATGCTGCGTCTTCCAAGTGCACAGTGCAGTCCTCTGTTATCCAAACTCCCACAACGCCAGTGCAGGCATCTGTGCAGCTAGCTATCCCACCAATTTTGGCTGCCTCGGACTCGAAGAAACCACATAGGGTTCCTTCCTTGAAAACTACAAAAACGAAAAAATGTGTAAGGGGTAACGATGGTTTTCAAGTGGTTACCTCAAAATGTAATAAAAGATCCAATGTAATTGTTGGAAATAATACGCAGCCCACTGATAGTTGTGGCTTCACGGGTGTCCCACGCCATGCTAATATTTATGTTGGACGTGTTTCCCATGGCACTTCCTGTAGTGATATAGTGCGATTTCTATCGAGCAAATATTCTGAGTTTGACTTTTCATGCGAGGAATTTATTCCTAATAGCCTCTATTGCTCTTTTAAGGTAAATATACCTCTATCATTAAGGGACCAACTTCTCAATTGCTCTGTATGGCCAGACAATGTATTAGTTGGGAAATTTTACCCACCCCGAAAGCCGGATCGCGTAATCTCCGATAATTCCAAGACTAAATTGAATGACTCCTAAATTATATATGGCCAGACAATGTATTAGTTGGGAAGTTTTACCCATCTCGAAAGCCAATCTCCGGTGTTTCATTGATTAATAGTGCTCCCCCTGTGGCAAGTACCGATTGTGTCAGTGAGGAATCATCACTTAGTGATACATCACATAGTCTTACAAATGCCACTGATGTTTCTCTGCTGGTTGCTGATCCCCGCAACGTACCATCTACTGAGAATAACAGACGTATTTCTACCAGGGCTAGTCATGGTATTAATAAACCTAAATCATTATGACTAGGTAAGGACTCTCAATTATCTATCCTTTTATCCAATGTTCAATGTATCAAGAATGAGATACTTGATACTGAAGTTCTCATTGACGATACGAAACCTCACATAATTTGTTTGTGTGAACATTGGCTCTCTACTGCTGACATGGACTTCCTGAGCCTAAGTGGTTATTTTATTGGTGACTTTTTCTGCCGTTTCAATTTTTAAAATGGTGGTTCTGTTATTCTTCTCAGAGAATGTTTCACATGTACTGTTCCACCTAATATTCCTTGTCATTTGCAGTCGGAAAAAAACTTTGAATTTGCCCTTTGCCACTGCAGTACTCCTGATTTCGAGTGTATTGTTATATGTGTTTATCGCTCTCCTTCTCCAAAACACTGTTGTCGCCATAGGGCGACGGAGATTTTCCTATGCAAAACACCTACTGTCGCCTATTGGCGACGCAGGTATATATCATGTTCGGATGCAGATGAAGAGGATTAAGTTATAATATTCTTTCCTTTCTGACCCTTTGGAAGGGAATTTCAGACCTTTTTCTTTACACCACAGTGAGGAAACCCGGCCGTCGGGGTAATTCATTGCCCCTTTCCCAGCATGGCGCCGCGGCAAACTAAATATTATTGCAGTAGTTTTGCTAAATATTTATTTATAGCTTTAATTGTAAATATTACCTTGGAAATTAAAATATTGTAGTTTTCTGTCAATGTACAACTTTTAAACAAAATTCTACCGTCATTATTAACGAATTTAGTATACTACCATATAAGGATAATGTTTTAATCATTAATTCTCTCAAATGAATGCAATCATCCTTCTTTTTCATCCGGGCTTTGAACCGGCATTGGCGAAGTTTTTCCATAGATGTAAGTCCCGGAGATAATTTTAATATCCATCCGTTTTTTCAGTTTCCTCTTCCAAATATTGTCTATCAAACTAATTCGATAATTATTCTATAACGTGATTTTTTTTATTATATTGACTTCTTTTACATAATTATTGTGAACAGTATTCAGTTAATTCCTCGAAGAGCGCATTCTAGGCCTTCTAATGAATTAAGTCTTTTCTACACATATCCATCGATAAAATAAATGATTTAAAAACAATACTGTCTTGCATCTGCTTGAGTAAGCTAATAAATTACAAAGATGGAATGTATTAGAAAAATCAGAGGTAATCCAAGATACATCATTACCGTTTAGGCGGAATAGTAAATACCTTACTATTAAAGGTAGAATGTCGTTTAAAAGTTGTACATAATCAGCAAGACATGAGATTTTTATATTCAAGGTAATTTTTTCAATTACTACTATAAATAAATATTTGGAAAAACGACTGCAATTATATTCAGTATGCCGTAACCCCATGCTGTGAAAATGGAGGTTAATTACCGAGGGACAGTATTTCCCAATTGCGGTTGCCGAGGAAAGGGCACAGAGCCCCGCTAAGAAGGACCCAAAAGGGTTCAAGTTTATACCTGGCATCCAGAGAGAAGCAAACTTGCCCCGTATCCTGGAGAAGTTTTTCCTCCGAATGCCTTCGTAGCCTAAGAACGATTTTAGGAGAATATAGCTGTCTCAAAAGGGTTAACATTGCCAAATTTCTTAAGCATCTACAGTTTGAGACTTGGTCAGAAGTTTTTACTGAACCTGATTTTGACAATAAGTTTTCTGCATTTTATAACAAGTTTCTTTACTATTTTAATGTTGCCTTCCCTCAAGTTGCAAAATCTGCTAAAAGGAACTCAAAAAAACAATGGATCACCAATGAAATTCGTACTTTCTCTACTTACATGAAGGACCTCTTCATTTTATGTAAATTTAATAAGGAAATTGAGGTTGAATACAAAGCCCTTAAAAACAATATCGTGCAATGCTAAATATTGCAAAAAGGACATATAATAATGATAGACTTTTGAATTGACATAATAAATTGCGTGAAATCTGGAAAATTATAAATGAATCCAAACGCAGGAATAGACCTCCTTCTTTTGACTTTCAGGACCCTCTCACTCTGGCCTCTGAATTCAACAACCATTTCTCTACTTTGCCCTCTTGTGCCAAACCAAATGTTCCTCTTGATCAACCACATATCACTTACTCAACTTCTTCTCTTTATCTCTTTCCCTGTTTGGAAAATGAACTTAAAATCATTGTTACCAACTGTGGCTCAAGATTTAGTGCTGGTATTGACGATATTCCTTATTTTATTATTCAACTCTCCTTTGAATGGATTAAAATTCCCCTACTGTACCTTTTAAATATAACTTTTCAAGAGGGTATTTTCCCCTCAGCTCTCAAAGTTTCAAAAGTTATCCCTTTATATAAAAGGAAGGGAGATCCTGCTGACCTCAACTCTTACAGACCAATTGCTATTCAAATGCAGTTTGCTAAGATCTTCGAGAAAGCTTTTCATAGTTGCCTGATTTCCTTTCTAGAAACATCAGGAATTTTGTCATCCCACCAACATGGTTTTCGCAAGAATAAATCCACTAAATCTGCTATCTATGAAACTATCAACCGCTTAAACACGGTCCTTGATAAAAACCATAGCACCTGTGCTCTTCTTTTTGATTTTACAAAAGCTTTTGACTATGTTAATCATAATCTTTTATCCAAAAAACTCGACAGTGTTGGTATCAGAGGACTCCCTAAGACCTGGTTGCTTTCCTATCTCAATGACAGAGTACAGAGAGTTACGATCTACAAAGATGGTGTAAAGTATACATCTTCCTTGAAAAGAATTGATAAAGGTGTTCCACAAGGCTCTGTTCTTGGCCCTACCCTTTTTTAAATTTATATTAATGACCTTCCTGATCTTATTAACAGTGTTAAGGGTAGCACTCCCATTATCTATGCTGATGACACCAACGTTGTTGTTTCCTCCTGCACTCCTGAAGAACTGGTTGTAAGTTGCAATCTTGTGGCAGAGAAAACTCACTCCTAGTCTATAAATAATTTTCTTGTAATTAATCCAGTCAAATCACAAGTTAATAATTTCACTCATAAGAATAAGATACCTCTAACGTTAAATATCCCCCTGGATGGTCACACACTACCTCAGGTCGATTTTTGTCAATTGCTTTAAGTCATGGTAAATATTCACTCCAATCTATTGGGATCTGCATATTGAGATGCTTTTGAAAAAACTCAATCCACTATGCTTCCTCATTCGTACCATCCGCCCCACTGTCTCCATTGATGTCTTGCTATCTGTTTATTATGGTTTTTTTTACCCTCACATCATGTATAGTGTAATGTTCTGGGGATCCTGTCAACAAGCAATGAAAATCTTCAAACTCCAGAAGAAGATCATTAGGATACTAATGAATACTAAGCTTGATGCCCCTAGTCTTCCTCTTTTCAAATACCTCAAAATTTTACCCCTTCCCTGCATATACCTTCTTTCCACCGTCACCTATACCAGAGCAAATCTTCAGCAATACAGGACCAATGCTGAAATACACAGCTATAGCACTCGCAATGCTAGTAATTTACATGTGCCTTATGTACGCAAAAAATCCACTATGCTGGGACCTCAGCATATGGGACTTGTTTTATATAACAAGCTACCAGAGTGCCTCAAAAATGTGAAAACTAAAACATCCTTTAAAAAGAAGTATATATCTTTCCTTTTGGCAAAAATGTTCTACAGCATTGATGATTATCTCTCGTCCTAATTCATATGTTACTGTGTGTTTTTCCTTTTAAACTATTGATGTCTTTGAATATTTTGTGTTGAATTATGTATTATTACTGTCTGACATGGCCTATACTGTATTTATGGTCCTTGGCTGAATAAATTTGAATTGAATTGAATGCTTCACCTACTGCAAATGTTGCATGGCCATGCCATAAACCTTAATGGGATGGCACACCATGGATTTTACTTCCATAAGAAAACCAATTCAAGAGATGAAATTATGTATGTAAAGCTACAGTAGAGCAAGGGTATAGATGGCTGTGTATACCATCACTTTTCATAATTGAAATGTACATAAAAATACAGCTACTAGAAAAAAATTACAACAAATATCACCGCAATGCCTTGAACATGTTTAAAATATGTGATTTTTGACAAATTTTAGTGTATCTATTTAGAATATTCAATTCAAAATTGACTTAATTAACTCAACTTCCCAGTTTATCAAATGTTTCCTATTAAATGTAACCCTTTATAACCTTCCACAAATTATTATCCTAAGACATAACAATTAACCCTTTATAAAATAGTTAATTTTACAGAAGTCCCATAAGATAAGTGGGATCAATGCTAATTTAGGTTATTTTCAATGTAATGAAAGACTTAAGTGTTGCTAAATCAAAACATGAAGTCATATTTTTGTTTATGGCATTCCTCAAAGTCAGGTCAGTTAATATTGATTACTTAAAGTTTACTTACCTTAGGGAAGGCACAGGAAAGGCAAGAGCTGCTAATAATATAGTAGCTAGAAGCAGAAGAATAGACACCATTCCAAAGGGTGTATTGTGAAAAGACTGAACACAGTAAAATTGGACTTCAATGTCCCCATTGGATCTCTGGTTGGGGACTGCAAGAGCTCATAAAAGACACCATACCTACAAGCACCCATATGGAATGTCAAATCTCTACTACAAGGTAGCAAATTAGAAAATCTAAAAGTAGAAATGGAGAGATTGAGAATAAATATTCTCAATATATCAGAGATTAGATGGCCATAGGCAGGAGATTTCTGGTCTGGAGATTACCGGGTAATCCACTCAAGTACAGAAGAGGGCAGACTAGGAGTCATTTTAAACAAGGAGATGAGAAGCAAAGTAAAAGGGTACATGCAATACAATTGTAAAATAATACTGGTGTAACTGGAATTCAAACCTAAGAAAACTGTGATAGCATAGTTATACATATGCCAACAGCAGTAATAGTATTATTGTTAAAAGTGCTTTGACAGATAATGCCATTTCATATATAGGCTCCCACCAGGAATCATACCTAGGACTGCTTTCACAAAAATTGAATATGTAGCCCACTTGGCTATCCAGGAGCCCTATGCCAACAACAGAAGAGGATGACATAGTTGAGAACGTTTAAGAAGATTTAAATAATGTGGTAAAATGTGCCAAAAAGGATGAGAACCTTATAATTATGGGAGATTGGAATACAAGCATAGGATAAGTAGTCAGAATGTATGGCCTTGGAAGAAGGATTGAGATAGGTGATCTGATAATACAAGGCATAAATTGATAATAACCAACACACTCTTTCAATACAGTAATCTTAAAAGATACACATGGAAAGCTCCAGGAGACAGCAAATTGACTACATTCTGGTAAAAGAACATTTCAGAAACCAAGTGAAGGACTCAAAAAGTTATCCTTCAATAGACATTGACAGCAAACAAAATCTAGTAATGATGAAATGGCATCTTAAGTTTAAGAAAATAAAGAAAAAGGATATAACTACTTGGAAAATAAACTGAAAATCAAAAACAAATAAAAAGAAGCAAACCAAATATTATTGAACAACCAACCACCAGGAATATAAGTAGAGGAAAAGTGGGGACCAATCAAATCTAGCATGCACAAAGCATCAGAAAATGTTTACAGCAAAGCAGTAAGAAAATATAGAAAAGAATGGATAACAGCAGACTTAATCAGTCTTATAGAAGAACAAAGACAGAACAAAAACATGACTACTGACCAAGGTCAAGCAAACTACAGGAGACTGAGGAACCTGATCAACAGAGAAGCTAGGGAGCAGAAAGAAAACTTTATAATGAAATATGCAAGGAAATATAAGAAGACATGAAGAAAGAAAGGAAAGGCAGATGCAGAATATACAAAGGTTAACAAATATTTAAACAGCAAAAAAGATCAACTTCAGGTATCATTGAAAATTAAAACATATTCTGGCAAGACGTAAGTAAGAGATGGAAAGAATAAATAGAAGAGTCATATGAAGGAGAACCTCTATCTGAATTTCATAACACATGAGGATGAAAAAGAAGATAATAAAGGAGACTATATCCAAAAGGAGGAATTTAACAAAGCTCTTAAGGAACTATCTGAAGATCAGTTTGGATTCAGACAAGGGATGGGAACCAGAGAGGCCATCCTGGATCTAAGACTAGTGACCAAGAAACAGATGAGGAAAAACAAACCAACCTACGTTGCATTTAATGACCTTGAAAGGCATTGAATAATGTCAACTGGCATGTGATGTTTAAAATACTTAAGAAATCGGGATTAAAATTCGGGAGACGGGAGAGTGATTTTCAGTCCATAAAAGGATGATTTGGCTGTGATCAGGGGTCAAAATAGCATGGAAGAGGCAAACGTATGAAAAAGCATAAGACAAGGATGCGCTATCTCTGTATATTGTTTAATGCATACATTCAAGAAGCTATAGATGAAGTGAGAGAAATACCAGAGGTGAGGGTCAAAGGAAAGGAAAATTGACATGAGAAAATATGCTGAAGACATTGCTGTAATCACAGGCACAGAAGAAGGCTGTGAAATGGATCGAATTTTCAAGGAGAAATACAATATGAAAATAAATAGTAAGAAAACCAAAGTAATGACATGTAGCCCAAATCAAGCCCAGGAACAAAGAATAAATATCCTGATGGGAACAGAGCAACTGGAAGAGATTCAAGAATTTACCTATCTAGCTGAGAAGCAGAATCACAGAAGATGGTAGATGCAAAATGGAAACAATAAGTAGTATTTAACAAGCATTTGACTCAAAAAACAACCTTACCATTAGAAATATTGTTCTAAACCCAAGATATTCGTGAAAGCACGAGTAAATTGTCGTTTTTCTATGATTGTGAGACATGGACTGTTGAGATACAAGAAAAAGGAGGACTGGAAGAGTTTTAAGCCTGGTGCTACCGTAGGATGTTGAAAGTCAGCTGGATTGAAACGGTAACAGATGAAGAAGTGTTTAAAAAGGCAAAAGAGGCAAGTATGTTACGGTTTAGCATCAAAACAAAACGAGAAATATTCATCGGTCACATCCTACGTCGAAATCACAAAATTCGAACAATAGTGAAAGGAATGATCGAAGGAAGAAACCGCTGAGGAAGACCAAGACAGTCCTACGAAGAGCAAATCATGAGCGATATGTGTTGTACCTCCTATGAAGAGCTGAGTAGGAAACCAAAACGAAGTTCGGAATGGCGCTGAGCTGCTGCCAAGCAACCTCAGGGTTGACAACTTAAGAGAGAAGAGAGAGATGTGATTTCTGACAAATTTTAGAGTATATATTTGGTATATTCAATTCAAAATTGACTTGATTTACTCAACATCGCAGTTTATCAAGCCAATTAATCAACTGTTTCCTGTTAATTGTAATCCCTTACTACCTTCAACATGTTATTTTTATAAGAAATAAAAACTAACCCTTTACAAAATAGTCAATTTTACTGAGGTCCCATGTGAGAAGTGTGATAGATGTTAGATTATTTTCAATGTAACGAGGACTTAAGTGTTGCTAAATGAAAACAGGAAGTCATATTTTTATGTATGGTGTTCCACAAAGTCAGGTCAAATTATATTGATTTCTTAAGAAGATATTTACCTTAGGGAAGACTCAGGAAATGCATGAACTGCCGGTAATAGAGTAGCTAGAAGCAGAAGAATAGACACCATTCCGAAGTCTGTATCGTGAAACATTATTGGAACTAAGAAAGGTAGTTTATGTGTTTGTAGAAACATCGTTAACGTTTAACTGTGGCAAAGCCTGAGGACATTGCTTCTTAAATGAATTTTCGTGATAAGCTATGGGAGAGAGTCTACGCTATGGAAATATGCACTGAATATGAGGGAGAAGGCGTGATGTGATCTCGGCGGCATTTCGCGTAAAACGGCAGAAAGAGATAACAAGGAGTTCACAAGAATAGCGAATTTGCATTTTTAAACGCTAAAAGACTTTTTTTGAAATCACTCAATTTCTCAAGCATATTACATGAGACGTGAAACCCTTGGGGTTGAAGTACTTTAAGTAAGTAGTACTTTAAGTAGTAGTTGCTTTTTATGTCAATTTTGTCTTTGTCCTTTGGTTTCTTAGAATCGGGATTTATTCTTTTACTTTTGAAACAAAGGTTTTTGCCTGTGATCTGGTTTTATGTACATTTTATCTCTTTTAACTTGACATACACGCATTGTGTTGAATTTTTATTCCATTGACACATCACAGGTTTACCCGTTCACATTAGCCCCACACGTACGGCACATTTAATCTTGTTGATTTTGGTTTTGTCTTGTCCTTGGGTCGCTTTTGACGTTATTTGGGGTGTTTTTCCTCTTTGGACGGCATAGGTTTGCTGTTTTGGATTCTTTGGTACGGATATAATAGATACGTTTGGGATGAGAGGGAAATAAGGAGTGGGAAGAGGAAAGGGAAAAGAAGGAGGAAGGAGATTTGTTGTATGTACCACCGCCAATTACAAAAATACGGCTTAAGGAGTTTTCTTTTACACTTCATATCAGCCGTGTCTCCAATATTCATATAAGGATATAAAATGGCTTGATTTCTACGTACAGCTCAGCCTTACATAAAATTTAACCTATGTTGCTCAGTGTTCGTGCCTATATAGTACACTCGTAAGGTCTCGTAGCCATATAGATAGACTCGTTTAAAATATACTATGTATGTACTTTGAAAATTTTTATCCTTAACTTTACGTGTTCTTTCAAAAATTTCTATCAGTCTTCGATATTTGAGATATATCGGTGCTCCAATTTTACCAAGTAAGCTTAGTTTAACGATTTCATGTGACCATATTTCTAGAAGGTCGTGTATTTTATGCCGTCACATGAATCTTTTTTATCTTAAGTCTATCCACCAATTATTGGGTCGGCTGATGATTATTGTTGTGATGCTAATTAGGGGGTACTACGAATTCTGATTTTGGTGGTTTGTTAAAACTACCGCCAGCAGGCATCGAAAAATTGATTTCCAATTCATGAAGGTATTGATTCAGGGACCACTTCTCCCGTTGGTGGATCCGCTAATGTCTTAACCGGGAGGCCCTTCAGGAGATTAAACAATCTATCAAAACAAATTCTTTGCATCTGCAATGGAAATAAAATTGGCGAATTAAATAAATCACAACTTTGTTCCAAATTATGACTTTTGTCAATGACCTACTGAAACAATAAATGCTATACTAAAAAACCGAGGGGAGTACGTAAGAGGTCTGAATTTCCCAATAGGCTCCACCGTCCGAATTCCTGTAGGGAATCTCATCGTTTTTACATATTCAGCTGTCTAAGAGGTAAATATGAAGATATATCCAGAAATATTTTATTATCATTATTTTTTTAATAGCAGGAAAAGAGAGACTTCTTCCTTAGGAATATTTTATTATCGTTTCAACGCCAATTGCGACCATGCTATACTTTACAAAATGAAAGGAGAAAGAGAATCTCGGAAGATAAGGGGATGCGGAAGAAAAGACACTTCTGATCACGTACAATGCACGTGTAAATTCATGTCAACACGAACACTTTCAGAATGAAGATGATGATGCTATGCATCGAAACCTGGTCGTGCGTGTATGTATATTTTGTGGTGTAGTAAAAATTTATCAGTTCCACTGTTCTTTTTTTTCAACCAGTTTGAATATCATTGGGAACTAGTGAATGCACGTCCGTAAAAATTCTAATCTGGATTGGAGAGTGATTGAATTAATCCGAAAAATATTTCCAGCCCTTCCCATGGTCACGCATTTCACTGTTGCGAAAAGTAGAATCACTAAACTTATAATAATCACCGGAAGTTGCCAATAAAAAATTATTTTCCAGGGTTGATTCAAGGCAAATTTTCAAATACGCTTGAGAGTATTAGTCATCGAGAGTTGCATCTCATACTATTCGAATCCTATCAAAATATTACAATATGTTGATCTTCATAGACATTATTCTTCGCGGTCGATGATGAACATCTTCCCCTTTTACTAGTGCTACCACGTAATTGTTATAAATGCTTCCTGAGGTAGGTTATCGACTGGTTTTATTTACACAGGGCTGGGGTGACTTGTAGGTAGAACGCTGTTTCCGCTCATTCAAATAATATGATCACTAACGTGCGCGTTAAAATCTCGCCATTATCTGTTTCGAAACTTAAATATAAAAGTTACAGATATCTGACTGACAACACGAATTGCTTTCTTCATGGACCCATCTAATCATAGAAACAAGCCATTATTGTCTTTACTTTCGGCTCGTTCAATGGACTTCTTTTCTCAACTCCTCACCGAATCCGTATAGCACACTTTCATCCTCATGGTACGATATGTATACAGACTGCCTGCAACTACGTGCTGTGATTGTTTTTCTACTCTCTTTACATTGTTTCCATTGCATGTATGTATTTTTTACAGTGCTTCTTTTTTCATTTTCATATAATGTACTGTACTATTGGCACATACTTTAATAAATAGCGAAGAGACTGCAAGATCTTGTAGTATAGTAATATAATAATGGGTAATAATACTATAATAGTATAGTATAAAGTATTTAGTATAATTTCTAGAGACAAATACTGATGAATATTAATCTGGTGACAAATACTGATATATATCATTAATTAAATTTTGTGAATTTGTACAAGTTTTGTCATTAAATATATTAACCATGAAATTTCACGCATGATATCGTTCATTTTACGAGGTTTCAAATCTTTTTTCGATCTAGCACAGTAGTTCTTGGATTCCATCAACAGACAGAAATCATTAAAACATTTGAACATTTGTTTTTAATAGGTCAATTTTTACAGTATAACTAGTGTTTTAAATACTAAAAATGGACATTTAATGTTCCGAAAATGAAACAAAATCTTTTTTCTTATACTCGTTACAGTAAATCATGAACGTATAATTAATGTTAATGACCAAAAGATAATTAACAACGCAAACAATGTAAAATTTTGGGTTATTTTTTCCATCATCGGCAAAGCAGGTCGCCAAAAGGACAAATAAATATAAGAACTTCAGTTCCGTAATGCAGTTCTTGGAGATGAGATTCGACAGCCTCCGAAGTGGATTATCGCTTGGCGACTGTGAAGCGGTTGAAGGTGTTTACGGCCAAGCTTTTAAATACTAAGACATGTTTCTGTGATGAGAATGAAAATAAATCCTTGCAGAGACATTTCCAGAAAATTTCGCAAAAGAGGTAAAGATCCATGAATTTCTTTTCATCTAAACTTAACACGAGCTCACGTAGACAACGTGAGTTCGTGATGTCAACGAATTTTGATGCTAGAGAATAAAATGCACCTTAACCTTAACATGCTAGACTCGTTGCTCAAAATCAACGTTATTTGCGACACACATTTTTTTAAATATAAGTATTCATAAAAAATATTTGTTCATTTAGCGATTCATGAGGAAATTCGTTTCTCCTAGCACCAACATGTTCTGAAAACGTACCTCGCCCTTTAGTTTCTTCTCGCATGCCGTATCTCTTGCATTTCCATCTGAAATAAAAATTACAAGAAATAACTCTTACAGTCAGGTCTAGGATTTCGAAGTCATTCCATTGTAAGAGAAATTCCAAATCCAACATCTACGTTCACAAACTTTCATTGACTGGTTATCCGAGGGAGGCGTAGTTTTGTGAAAATACTTCGTATCCACGGATGCTTAAAAAATGTGGAAAGCTATGGAAAAATACGCCTTTTCTCTCCTTTCTCGGTTTATTGACAGATGCCAGAACAGAATAATATTCGAAACCTACAACTGTCGCAGCTTCTGGAGCGAAGATCGACAGCTACCGAATGAAACAGAGAAGGTAAACTTGGATGTCATCAGCCTCAGCGAAGTCCTAAGAAAATAAGGAGATTCTAGGGCGATGTTATTTTTATTACAGGGGTGTAAGGAAGACTTGGAAGCATTGATTTCTCAATCAACAAAAAGTGAAAAAAATGTGGAGAAAATTGACAGAGTATCTAAAGTCACATTCAAGATTAATAATTGTTACTGTGTGTTCTAAGCGTGTTCACTGTGACCACCCAAGTTTACGCACCAACAGCGAATAGGAAATTGATAATTTCCAAAAGACTCTCGGCGTTGAACATGATGAAAAGGGTGCTACTAAAAAATCGTCATGGGATGGGCGATTTTAACGCTCGTGTAGGTGAGCAAGGTGCAGAAGACTCTGTCGCATGACAATATGGGCTGGAAGTGAACGAGGTCACCTCCTGGTAGAGTTTGCGTAATGCGCCAATATGTAAATTACAAATACGTACTTCAACAAAAATCTTACAAGGAATTGGATGTGGAGGGGTCCCAATTGAGTAGGGAAAATATTTAAATCTTCTATCTTTTAAAGATACCCATCCTGCGTCAGTAAGTCAGAACAGTTTTTGTGTTTGAAAGAAAAACGTGTGAAAAAATAAGCATAACTGAAATGGTGCTAGGGAAAAGCGCGCTAAGAGAAACGTTTATTTTGGTGGATACGTTTAATAAAATTGTTATCTAAGCCCAAGGGGTTCTGAATTCTACTCCTTGGGCCATGAACGAACGATTAGACTCGTAAAGAGAACAAATAGGTTTAAGCAATCTTTCCATTGCAAAAATTGCGACGTAGCGGTTTTAGAGAACTTTATAATGGTGATGATTCCGCATGTACATACAGAATCACAAAATAACCAGACATTAAGTGTCAATGGAATTAATTTACAATCATAATTCTCAATATCTCTATAGAACCAACAGAAATGTTCAAATCCGTCTTAAAATACGTGACTCTAAGCACGAGCACGTTCAACAAGCCATTAGTTATGATTTCTCCTTTGACTAAGAGCCCAGCAGGTGATAATGGAGTAATGATTTCTCAATTTAGATCTCTGTTACCTTCAGCATACCATAATCTCTCGTACAAGCGTCAAAATTGCACATAATTTATCACTTCATTTATTTAATCGATTTATTAATTTTATTAATCAAGACATTAATTTTAGTATTCCTTGTTTGTAAATCGAATAGCCCGAGTCAAAAAATGAGAATGTAATTATGAACTTAGAAAATGAGAATATACAACGTGTACAACCAGCAAGAAAGAAATAAATGAGTGTATTAATAAAAAATGACAATTTTTGCTTATAAATCGTTCGTGCAATGAAGTTGTAATTCAAAGAGATTAAAAATTGTAATCAGCTAAAGAAAAACGAACATTAATGTTGGGTATTTTCCTCGCAATGAAATGCTCTTCAGTCGACTAAATAATTCCGATTTTGTAGATCGAATTTTCCATTTCTTTACTTTCTATGAATTTAAGAATGAATTCTCCAAGATGTAGTTCATTTTTCCTTGAATCATTAAAATATTTAGATTCCTGTCTAACATCTATTTCTGTCTGAATTTATGATAATATAGTAAAAGTCGTGACTTTGGTCAATGTATGACGCTCAGAAAAGGAAAAGCGACAACGAGTAGCCCTGAGTACATAGATTAAGTTTGTCGACCATGAATGATTGTGTAAAAATAGATATCCAAAATAAAATAACGAAAATTCAGCTGCATTTTACAAAAAGCTCCTACAATACTCCCGGTCAAATTGCCTTTATCGTCAAAATTCAGGGTGTATAGTTTTCATAAGTGCGCTATATTTTATTTGTTATAGCGACGAAAGAATTTTGTGGCTCCAAAATATTTTCGCAAACGGACTCTTTTCAGAGGCTTTTGTCTACATCCTTATGGGAATTACAAAAAAAACAGACCAGTAATTCAGACAAACAAGTGATTCCCAAAATGGGCGGTGCCACCCCCCTAGGGGTGCTAGTCTAATATATTATGGAGGTAGACAAAAAAGAATTTTATCCCATTGCCTGTCATCTTTCTTCCTCAATAGAGATTTACTGGATGTATGGCGTCGATATAACATCAGAAAATTGTCATACAATAATTTGGTGGATATTTTTATCTTTGTAGTGTTTAATTTACTTTTTATCTTTCTTCAGCTATGGCCATACTGATATTAATTTTCGTAGATTTTCATATTTGGGGGGCGATGATATGGATCCAAGGGGACGGTAGCATGAAAAAGTTTGGGAAAAATTGCTTTACACGATCTAGTTTCTGCCTAGGGCCGGCTCTAATCAGTATGCGAGATTTGCTATGCATCGGGAAGCTCTCGAGATAGGAGCGACCTGAGTATGTTTTTAAAACTATTTGAAAAGAAGGATGGAAAAGGGTGCCTTCTTACGACTTTGTATCGGGGGTTTACTAACGTAGATTTTAGAGCCCCCTAATTCTGCTGTCGGTTTTATAAGCAATTCTTCCTTACTAAAAGCTACTTCTAAAATTTAAAAATGTTTTGTTATTTGTTATAGGGTTTGCTCTAAACCGTTATTCTTTGTTCAAGAAAGAAATTTGATTTATTAACTACAAATGAATCTTTAGATCGGGTTTCAGTAGTTCTATTACGAAAAATTTTCCCCTTCAAATACTTCATCAAATTCAAAAGAAGTTAAGAAACTGAAAGTGATTTCTAAGTTTTCTTTTGTAGTCCTTGAAACACCGAAAGCTGTGCCCGTCCAGAGCAAAACCGACGATTTTGAAGTAATGAACACCCGGAATAATCGACTACTTCCTAATTACAAAGGGAGACGCGGAGCTATGAGAACAGCTTGCAATTTACTTGAGGTAACACTTAAGTACTAAAGGTGTTTAAGGAAAAGAGTTAAGTAAAATTATTTCAAGCAGTTTATTTCAATATCTAATAAAAAAATATTTTTACAAATTTCAGTAAGGAGATTCTTCATCTCTACTGTTGAATTTCAAGAGGCTGCATCGGAGACGACAGGAATAACTGGTCCTTGGAATGGCGATGCTTAAGTTGTCGTGGAGAGTCGCAGCTGCCCAAATAATACTTAGGACCTATTTGCTCATATTAGCACTTAATTCAGCAGAGAGTCCTCAGTTCTGTGGAAGGTAATGAGAATCATCAATGCAACTCAATCGTTTAAGGGTGTGAATACATGATGGAGATGATAACCAGAATGTTCGCGTGATTTTAGTGATTCATCGACAAAAGATATGAGGTTCGAAAGTTAACACACCAATGGATAACGATCATTTTTGAGAATTGCATCTCATGCGAAATGTTCTACTCACCATTTCAATATAAGGTTCCAGAGACAGCTGTGCTTTCTTATTGGCTTCAGTTTGAAACCGTCTTCTTGTTATTAGTTTGAGGTTTCTGGGTCGTAGTCGTACTGGACTTCGTGTCGCGCCTTCAGATAAAAAGAAGAATGGTATGAATTTAATCGCATTTCCAACAAAGGACCCCAACTCATCCAAATCTATTAAAATAAATTACCTATAAATATTTATTCTTTAATAAACTGAAATTTCAAAATCGTTGATAAATTGCTGCACAAAAGTTGCAGAGATTTTAGCACTTACCTATACATAGTATTAACGAGTTTTGACATTAATATTTGTTAAGATGAAATGAGATTTTGGATGTTTTTAACTGAGTTATATTATAGTTTTAGTACTAGTAGTTTTTTGCCAAAAAAAATTGTCAGTCTTTGACGTAAAAGAATTAAATGAAAAATTAAAAGTAACAAAAAGGAAAGAGATAAAGCAGTTACAACATCTACAAGAATCGAAAGGAATCATCTTCCCCGCTATTCTTGATATTATGTGCTAAAATTGTGTACCAGTTGTTTGCTTAAAAATTAAGCTTCACATTCCATTAATTTCGGACTAAACCGTGCTTAACTTACGCTGTTCTCTTTGGAGCTGTAGTTGGCTTAGGCGTGGTCTTCAGTACGTCCCGTTTTGCTGGAGAGACAGTTGTTGTAGGAGTATACTTGGTCGTCTTTTGGGGGCTATCTGTCACAGCTGACCGTCTATTTGGGATAGGTAAATGAAATTAAATTGCTTCGCATATCTAGACTAATTTCTAATCAGTAATTCTACAAAACGATATTAATCTTCTGAAATGAAATCCGGTGGAACTCTTTACAGCGAGTACTGAGAATTGATATTTTTACTTTTTCCGCAAAAATCTATTCCACTTGTTCAGGTTTCGGCTAATTCACCTTGACGCCATCATCAGGTGACTGTGTCAGTTAATGATGGCGTCACGCATCACGCGCCATGAAGAGGCTAAAATCTCGTCTTGTGCAATACATTTTTGAGAAAAGATCAAATGTCTTCCCTTAATATTTACAGTTCTATGAAACATTGTCAATTTAAGCATTAAAATGGAGTTTTCATGCTATCCTATGATTGGCATGCTTGAGCATAAATCAACGAGAGGAAATATGCACTTACGTTGGTCTCACAGGAGAATTAGTGGAATAGATTGCTTTGGACCTTGGGGTGGTGGATGGAAGGCCTGGTTTCTGTGTTGATTTCGAAGATGTTTGCGAGGCACGTCTAATTATAGAAAAGAAAGCAAGGCTATTAAATTATATGCTAAACGATTATACAAGGTTCTCTATTTCTTTCTCACAGGCTCTATCGATGGTATCATTAGTCATTGATATTCATGATAGAGAATAAACTATAAAAAACAAGAAGATACTCACGTATACTGAGGCTTGATGGTGGAGGTAGGCAAGGATTTTGTTGATCCACCTAGAACGGATCCAGTCTGGGGCTTCTGGGTGCTTTGGTCAGCACCTCTCTTCTCTCGTTGTAGCAATGGATCCCTTCTTCGAGGAAGAAATTAACAGTAGAATACAATCATCATTTTATCCTACGATTTTGATGTTTAAAATTCCGCGAATCAATGAGCGCTGTTGGCATTACAGCTTACAATTCAAGTAGAAAATAAGTTCGTAACCACCATTTTTAAAATAGTTGGAATTACGAGAGAATTTGTTTGATATTTTCTCTTTTTTTAATGCCTTGACGAAATCAATAACCATCAGACAATAGAAGCAACATTCATTAGTGCAACACAAGAGAATTTTATCCATTCCCGAGCTTAGGCTTACTCATATTTTAGCTTCGAATATAAATATTCCCTAAGGGAAGATCTATTTTATTTGATAGTTACAAGCAACTTTATTTTAGTGAATAACTTCATCGATAATAAAGAATTTTTCCTTACTTAAAAGGCACCGCGGTAGATGTTGGCTTGTACCATCCGTCCCCAATGCTACCCTTATTCTGGGCAGTGGTAGATGGAGTTAATCCTTCGCTCCTGTTTATTGATCAAAAAAGTAGTTTAACATTAAATTTGAAACTCTCACCAACCCCACTACATGATTGATTGTTATATTGATAGTGACTCTTACAATGGAGAAGATGCACTGGCGAAAGCAGAAGCCGATCCACTATCTCCACTGAAAGAAGTCTGAGAGGAAATGCCCAAAGGTTTCTGAGTGGTCCTCAAGTTTGCAATCAGAGTGTACGGCTTGAACCTGGGGATAAAGAAAGCGGTTGATTATTCAGAATTTCAGTGGGGGATAAAATACATCTTCAAGATAATTCTAGATTATTTCTTTAAGACATTTCATGATAGATAATCAACATGGCGCGCAGGTTTAACTTTTCTTCGCATAAAATAACTGCAACTTATACCGTTGAATCAAAAATGAAATGGAGAGTCAAATTACTTCTGGTCGATTTATCAATAATGTACTACATAAATAAGGTCCTGGGGCAATACTGACATTGTAACAATTCTACTATCTCTGAAATTTGACCTGGACAAATGAAATTACATGTGAAAACCTATGAGGGTATCCCTTAGGGATGTGCACTTAAAAGCCTACAACTAGAAGTTGGAAGAGAGAAGCATTCTAGCATTCAGAGCTATTCAGGAAGTTTAAAGTACGTAGCCTAAGAATATGACTGGTATAGGCAAAATAAGTAACGCTCTTTTCTCCATTTCAAGGCATACATTTATCTGTCATGAAAGATTTCGAAGTTCCTCAACCACCACAAATGTCTCTCCTAGCATTCCAATTCATAAAAATAACGAACACTTCCATTTACCCGTGGTAAATAATAGTAAAAGACAGACAAAAAACTTTGGATGAATTACTGAGAGACCAAAGAAACAATTTGGAAATCTATGTCATCAGCCTGAATATAAGTATTTTCGGAGTGATTCATATTTTTACGTACATACCTTTCCTCGCCCATGCAGTCTCTTTTTCATAAAATTTTCAACTTCAATTTACTTTTACTCAAAACACGTACCAGGTAGCAATGGGGCATGAGGAAAGCATAGTTAAAATGGATACAGCTTCAACGGAATAAATTGGGAGGAACGAGAATGAAATATCTAAAGTTATTTGAGCGCTATTTTTCTAAGTGTTGAAAACCTTATACTTACTCCGTTGGAGCGGTTGTCCAGGTTGTTGAGGGGTTATTACCACCTTCATTTGCATCACCCTTCGATTTTGGAAATGGCGATTCTGTTTCAACATCACGCCTGTAAATGTAATAGTAGTTCAAATCATTATCATAGAAAAGCGTGTTGTTCGTTTTAATTCGTTTTGTTGCAATACCTTCGGTGATTAATACATGTTTAGCCCTTAATTTATGGCACCGCTGCGATTGCTTTGTCTGCGGGACACACTTTGCTCAATCACGAGCAACTAACAGGTATAACACATAATAAGATGTGAGTTCAAATGCACCTTCTTTAGCTTATTGAAAGCCCTTTCTTTTACTCATCTAATAGCACATAATGTACAAATGGTATCGATATTTTCTCCCCCTTCCGTAATTAAAGAGAAAGATATCGCATTAAGAATTTTGTTATACATCGATTACCATGAAACTACTCCGTCCTTAATGAATGTTATTCTGAAAAGTAACATCATATTTTGTCGAATGGTAGCGCTTGTTTAAACAGTTCTTAAATTTCACCAAGAAAACACAATCTCAACTGCTTTGCGATGTTATATGAAAAGTATGCCTTATGCATGAAAGGCCAACATTATAAGAAAATCCAAGTCATGTAGTTTATTAAACATTACGCACAATGGAAGAATCCTTCTTCCCGAAGCTTTATTTTTGATTTGTTTATTACCAGACTTACGTTTTTCTGATTGATTCAGTACTGGACTGAGTGGTTTGCCCGTCATTTGAGTGTGTCGTTGTGGAAGTAGCTTCTGACAATAGATTGGTCGTCACAGTTGTGGATGGGGAAGTGAGCTGATCAGTTGACTGCGAACCTGTCAGCGTTGCCGACTGAGAAGCGAGTTGAGGGGTAGTTTGAGCGGCCGTCAGTTTTTCTGGCTGATTTGAGAGAGATACAGTCTGAGTGGCACCAAGAGTCTGCAGACCAACGGCGGGCAAAGTTTGAGACTGGATGGTCAAGTCTGAAACACCCTGATCTCCCAATCCAGGTCTGCGATTGCCGAATAGATTGGCAAGGGGCCTGGTTGCAAAAAGCTGTCCGAAAGCACCTCCAAATAAGGGTCTCTGGTTACCAGTACCTGGGAAGGTCTTCTCGTCTTCGTCTTCACTGTCTCGTCTAGTTAAAATAAAAGGATAACTTCGTAGCAAGCCTATCTGTTGAAGTATTCAAGTGATCTTATTGGAGGGTTTTAATTTGGATAGGATTATTGGATAGTACTAAATTTCGGAAACATTCACAGATCAACTTTCAGCTGGTCTTTTTATACCAAACCCTATCAAAAAAATGGATCAGACTTTCACCGATGGTTAGTAAACCAAATTTACGGAAAGTACAGTCTTTAAGGAAAAGTAAAGTCTTTAAGGGCCATTAGTAGTTCAGGATTGTGGCGAATTACTCGCGAGGGAATTAACGCCATGAATAGTCTGAAATGAGTTGTCATAAATGTGATAGTTTTCGTCTTCCTTTTCACAAAGATTATTTTCCATTCAATTTCCTGCTGTAATCAAATTTTCTTCAGAATAACGTCAGTTAATGGTGATACATTTCTGCGATTAAGTAGATTCAAGGAATTGCTTCGATGCCACTTGGAATTTCTTGCGAATCGATCAATTTCTTGGGAATTTTATTACATATTTCATAAATTCTATACGTGAATTAAAACTCAAACGGGAAGTTATCCCTCCTACATTTCGGTTTTTACTTTCTAACAAAGTTTGAATCGAGTCGAATAATTAATTGAATAAGAACTAAATTCTTTCCAGCATTTATCTTAAATTATTAAAACTTGAATTTCTTCATAATAACCTAATAATAAATATATACCTGGATGTTGCTTTGACATTTAATCAAAGTCCTAGCTATAAAGTCGAGAATTTTTCGATATATATTAAAGGTTATGTGAAACAAAATATGTATTTAACAACGTAATGCCTCGTTTAATTTCCCTAAGTAACGGAGTCCATCATTAAAAGATAAATAGATTAAAGGTAACCAACCATAAAGGTTTCACGTGGTGTTTAATCCACCATCAAGTTAAGAATATCCATAGTTTATCGATTTAGACACCTATTTCCAATAGAAATGCCCACAACGGGTACAATGGAATTTTTATTCTCAGCATCATCACTAGTTCATTCGAAACCTATAGATGATAATTTATAAGATGCTGCGCAGTGCTGTGAGAAATTAAAACCTGGTTCGCATGAGCAGTATTTTTATGATATTGCACACAAAATTTAAAAACATCTGTTTTGATTGAAATAAGTACGCCTATAAATTCCAGTAATATGTCGTCTGACATCGTCTGTCATCTGCGAGCTACTTCCGGTTAACTCAATCATAATTTCTACCAACTCCAAGTTTGATTATTATTTTGTCTAAATATTTACATTTTTACGGAAAAATTGAGACTAGCCGCGGAAAAGTTTCAAATGCCCACCTGCGCCGGGGGAACGTTGGTGTAGCAGAAATGTCCTGTGGAGTAGTAGACGGCACATTCTTTGAAGCATCTGTCAGAGGCCGGCTTTTCGGAGTAGTTGTCACGGAGATTTGCCTGGTGTCACGTACATAAGAGGGTGGAGTCGCACTTCCTGGCAACTGTGCCGGCAGAGGTTGGATACCAGGTACCCTCTTGGTGGTGATGTCTAGAGTACTCTTCGTGGTGGTTTCACTTGCAGCGCTCGCCGCGATTGCAAGCACTGTCAGCAACAAGTATGGAGACATCCTGATTCTTTTTATCTAAGATATTTGACACAAATGTAGACAATATTCAGTAAAGGATGCTTCTTGGTCGACTGGTAACTGACGAATTATTCCCAGAGGGAACTTTTTATATACCGTGGAAGAGGTTCGTTTCTGTTTGATCAGAGGGGTATGATATGGGCTAGGTATGATGAAGGGGTAAGCAAAGAGGGGGAAAACGTAAGAGGGAAGGACATTGGTCTTGGGAGCCCTTTCCCCGAAAACCGATGATCTCAACGTCAAGAAATTACGTCATTAAGAGACTCGGACAAAATGTATCGCGAAGCAAAGTGATACGACCGTGCACTCATTAGAGCAAAATTTGAAACTAAGTGGGGATGGAAGAATACAGTGGTTTGCAGAGGTGGAAAACACGGTATTTGAATATTTGCGAAATGTGTGTGAGACCTTTACGGCGTGCTTGTCCACTCTAGGAATGATTCCTTCATTAGCACCAGGTCGCCATAGATGTTTGCCTCTTAGCGTTATATCTGATAGAGGGGGCGGAAAAGGACATCAAGGTTTGAAAAGGAGATTTGCTATTTTTTCCGAGGGAATTCTGCGAGTGAGTCATTGAATATGGAAGGGAAATTTTCATTCAGGGTTATTTGAAAACAGCGCGTGTCATCCTCTACTTGTTTTCTTCCTTTTCGTCACGAGTGCAGTCGGACCAAAGAACTCACGACCCAACTATATCGAATAGGGCCACGGAGCAACGAATTCCATAAAACCGACCCTCAAGACAATAATCATTTTCACGAGTTGATTCAATCGATAAATCAGAACTTTGAATGATTGACCAATGAATATATGGTAGATTCTTAGGTTTTTCTTGGACTTAATACAGGATCTACAAGGAACACAGCTGTGGTAAGACATTAGAGTTCGAGAAAAAAGCCGTTGTTTTTTTGAGCTTTTCTCGGACTCCAACGTTAATACAGGATTCTGGAACGTCAACCAATCAAATATTCTACCTAAATAAATATAAATAAACTACCCGGGGAAATTTATAATTAAAGAATAAGTAATAAAAGTAATGAGAATCCAATTATATGATTAATGTTATCCAATAATTTTTATATTATGGATGAAGTTGATTATTAGAAAAATATCGGAGTACATACATTTTGCATCAAAAAAATTTTAAGTACGAAGGAAGAGTAATTTATATGCGTTCAACATAAATAAAAAATACTCGCAGCAATGGTTGCAAAGCCCCGTCTCATCTTTAATTTAATTTATTGGTATTTGGTATGAACTATTTTGGCATGATGGAGTGATAATATCGCTCTATTCTCGTTCGTCTCTATTTCTTGTTTATGTGGTTGCATTCAGGTATTTATATACTATTCATATCCTTTCTCTTTAGAGCTGTGTAGATTTTAACATGAAATTCACTCCGTTACGGCAGATATCATTCAGCGTGTATATATGGTTTTATGATGTTGTAACTTCAATCCGGAAAGATCTTACGATTTTTTGTAACAGAGTTGAACATTTTTCTTAAAAGTTTTTCAAAGGGCGTCCTCTTCCACGCAAGGTTCACAATGCTCAAATATGAATCCACTAAATCCCGAGAATATCTTATGCGAAACTTATAGAAGAATAAAAATCAAATGCACAAATCGAGCCTTTAACATGTTATGGCTGTATATTTTTCAGTTTTTAATTCTTAACTAAGATTTTAAATACTCCTATCAAATTTTTCAACTTTGGTAACATCCTATAGAGACCTTTCAAAAATTTTCTTGGAAATGGTGAGTAAACCTTTTTCTTCGAATAATACATTTGCGTAAAATTATTTCATGATATTGACCGAGAAGTTTCAATCTACGCTACGACTATCCTGTAATATTAAGTTTATTTTCGTATTCAAATGCCTAACAATTCAAAAATATCTAAGAAGTAATTATTTTAGAGAAACTTTGACGAGATGGGATTGCAATTAATACATTGTAAATCAAGCAAGTAATGCGGGAAAAAGATTTTGATGAAAAGGGCAAATGAATGATTTATCTTTATAGTAAAAAACTTAGTCATCTTCTTATCTTGCTTGGATTGAGGGCATGCTGTCTTAGTCAATAGGCTATATTAAAAGAATGGATTTCCATACATAAATCAAATTAACAAAGCGGTTTCTATTCCGATTAGTTTTAAAAATTGATAAAATTTAATGACGAGGTCTGTATGTGGCGTTTGAACGAAACAGTACATAAATCGTGTATGTAACTGTGTCGTGAGTTCTTTCACTTGCTTTGAATTTGAACAATTGCGAAATAGGGAGAGCAAAGCATAGATGCCTTTAAAACATTTGTTTTGTGCTTAAATGGGGATTATCGTTAAATAAACTGTATGTGAATTGACGTAGTGTTATACATTGGTTGATATTATTATTATTATTATTATAAGTACAAATGTTACAAATGGACAACTAGTCCGGTGGTAACAATATAAAAGTTAAACTACTATTTTACTAAAAAACCATATAAACTACCATTTCACGAAATACTTCTCATTCAGAAAAATTTCACCTTCAAAAAATAATTCCCATCCAGACTTACTACCATTTCACAAATTATAGTCAGATACAACATCATATTTCAGTGAGATACAAAATCATACAAGTTAAAATCCCTTTAAAGTACCTTACCACAATTTTACATAAACCATTTCCATCCAATAAATGGTCGTCTAAAACACAAGCAATTCACATGCATATATACAAAATAATTATATAACTGTTAAATTTTTACATCTATTTTTAAATTCTTTAATAGTTTTCGGTAAGGGTTTCAGAACTCCTTCAGGTAACTTATTCCATTCTTTTATTCCTCTATTGATGAATAAAAATTTCGCTGCATTCGTCCTTTGCTTCCTTAATTTTAATTTAAGTTCGTGATCACCTTTCCCTATGTAGCTTGGTGTTTCCATTCTTACATAGATATCTTAGCAGGTTAGCTAAAAATTAAAAGAAAGTTACACGGATTAAAATTAAGGGATACTAGCGAGAAGAGATGTATAAGTTGGATGTCTAGGTAATAGAATTTTCCGAGGCAATATATTTTCTCAGTTTATCCAATTTTTTCTCAGAAAATCGTGTCTCAAATCACTTTTCCCTGTATTTCTATCTATTTAAAATGAAGTTAACCATTGCAGTTATCACTTTATAACATTTAAGGTTGGAAAACTAACTGTATAAATCTTTTCGACAGATTACTGTCTCTCTGACTAAAATTGGATCTCGTTTCGAATTAGCTTGGTGGCGCTGGCGATTCATTTAACTTGTTCACAGGCCTTATTTGGAGCACGGGAAAGCATAATTGAAAGGAATAGCGAGATAAGTAGTGCGATAGCTCCGAAATGTTGACCCTATAACTGTTCCCGTTTATTACCGCTAACAAAGACCAAATCCAAAGAAATAAACGTTAGAAGCGCTATAATTCCTCGATGCTGCCATAAACGGAATGTATAACCAACTTCTATCTCTGTCCTCTATAAAATCTATTACTCTAAATTTACCAAAATTACTACGGTAAATTAATGGATTGTTTCGAAAAATCCTAATTAAGTTGCAAAATGAGAGATGATTAAGAACAGTTTATCAAAATTAAAGCAAGGTAATGTTTTTAATTTCTCCCAAAGACATTTTCACGACAAATAATTAGCTTAACAGATTTCTGTCATCCTACTTAACTAATGCAACCTTGGATTTTTATTTCCTGGTCTTAGTCACCGAGTACGTGAATTTCTCGCGGGTTAATTACTGGGAATTAGACTACCATGCATAAATGGAATGCATCGACTTATTTGTCAGAATCTAAACCTTCCTTCCTGCTAAGAATATTCCCTCGGAACAAATGTTCCGAGTAGAGGCACCTAACACTAAAGGTCAAACAAATTTATGATCGTAGCTTTATGGAGGTAGAGTTCCGTAAAACGTAATTCCCATGTGAATATTCTTCAATTTGACGTCCGTAACATAAATTGTGTACTTGCAAAAATTTGAAAAATTATAAACTTAATATTTAAAACATTAACGCAAAATAATGGAAAAGAAATATCACGTAGTCTTCCACAGATTTTATTAAAGCGACATTTTCGCCATCATCATCCCACACAGTTGTTTGGCGATCCATCAATATATACAAAAAGGGGAGGAATATTGTGCATTGTATTTTGAATACCTAAATTATTCTCTAGCTCGCTTGAGAAAAATGTCGCATTAACAAAAATTCTGGAAGATTACGAGACATTTCTTTTCTATTATTATGGCCTTCCACGAAGTAACTCCTTTCCATTGAGTTTATTAATGCAAAAATGTTCTAGGTATTCAATAATTGTGTCTATTCGTATAGATAGAAAATATAACTTTTTAAATAAACATAAAACTTGCACTTTTATATAAGTACTTTCCACTTACCACGGTAATAAATCAGCAAAGTCCGGCCTAATTGAGCAAATTTTCTCGCTGGCATCAAACTTCGAGCAATAAAACATTAAATATTAGAACCTTGCTAATCTATTTTACAAATTCTTTGGACGAAAAACTGGAAAATCTGAATTATACATTTGTATTTTTTAGTTCAACATTTTCCCACGATAAATATTGGCAATATATGTATAAAATCTTCTCGGATTGCCTGCCTGGTAAGTTCTCGGGAAAACGGCATTATGGCCGCCGATTCGGTAGCCATCTTCAGGGTTGTGTATGACCAGAAAGAAGTTATTCTCGTTGTCAATATAAGGCAATTACTCTATATTTTTGCTGGCTTTGTATATTTTCCTCTAATTTTGGCACTAAATATCGATTTTCTCATCATCAGCTGGTGTTCTGCCTGATGGCAGGTCCCATACACCACTGCTGTCTTCATCATCTTCTGTCCTGAGCCTTCTCTTTTGTCTCAGTATAGCTGCAGCTCTTCACCTCATCCACCAATTTAATTCTTCTTCTTCCTCTCTTTTTCTTTCCCTCCACTGAATCTTCTAATGCAACTTTTAAAATGCTTTCCCCTCTAATCACATGGCCTAACCAGTTATCTTTCCCTTTTCTTATTTCCTTTATGAGCCTTATTTGTTCTTTCACTTTATTTAAGACTTCAATTGTCCACTTATCCACCCATCTTACTTTTTCCATCTTTCTGTACACCCACATTTCAAAATCCTCTATTCTATTTATTTCCCACTTCCTTAATGTCCATGTTTCACATCCATACAAGAAAACGCTCCATGTGTAGCACTGAGCTAGCCTCTTTCTCAGCTCCAGGTCCAGTATTCTACTGCACAGCAAGTTTTTCTTCCGGCTGAAGGCCTCTTTTGCCATTGCTACCCTTCCCTTTATTTCCGCAGCACTTCTCCAATCATCTGTTACCATAGTTCCTAGGTATCTATAGTTTTGACTTTTTCTATTATGCCTTGGTTTATTCTCACACTCATATAATCTTCACAGTTTACTGTCATTACCTTAGTCTTTCCTAAGTTTACCTTCATTCCGTATTCCTTCATCCCTTCTTCCAGAACCTTTAGTAACCTTTGAAGTGCTTGAATGTCATCCGCTAAGATTACCATGTCATCCGCAAATCTTATATTTCTTATCTTTCTCCCAATACTAACTCCTTCCTCCCTTTCATCAAATCATTGTTGGATCATTTCCTCAGCGTATATATTGAACAAAGTTGGTGACAGACAGCATCCCTGCCTTACTCCTCTACCAAGATCTACCCATCTTGTCATATTCTCATTTATTTTTAGTCCAGGTTTTTGCCTCATATACAATTCTATAATAAGTTTTCTCTCCTTTAATACTAACCCCCTTTCTTTTAGGATTTCCAACATTTACTCCCATTTAACCCGATTAAAAGCCTTTTCAAGATCAATAAAACAAATTACCATTCCTTTTCCTCTCTCTATATACCTTTCTCCAACCATTCTTAATA
Source organism: Ladona fulva (assembly GCA_000376725.2). Classification (NCBI taxonomy): domain Eukaryota; kingdom Metazoa; phylum Arthropoda; class Insecta; order Odonata; family Libellulidae; genus Ladona; species Ladona fulva. The sequence continues at coordinate 153,463 of KZ309650.1, forward strand.
AACCAATGGCGTCCCTTGTTCCTTTCTCTTTTATGAAACCAAACTGTTCCTCTCCTGCATACTCTTCCGTTATGTTTATTAATCTTCTGCTCAGTACTTTCAACATTATTTTGGCTGCGTACGAAATTAGGCTTACAGTTCAGTGCTCGGTACATTTCCTTGTTCCCGGCTTCTTAAGAATAGGTACCACCACTGTTCCGACAAAATCTTCAGGCCATTCACTGGTATATTTCGTTATACATTTTAACAATTTCCCTTATCTCTCTTCATTTAAGCATTAGAAAAATTCAATAGGAATCTCATCCATTCCAGTTGCCTTCTTTTTCCTCATTTCTTCAATTGCTTTTTCTACTTCCCTCCTCAACATTGATGAACCTCTATCTTCTGGAGACACTACTTTTTCCGCCACTAAGTCTAAATCTACTGGTTTCTCTCTTGAAAAGTCTTCCAAATATCCTGTCCATCTTTCCGTTATTTCTTTCCTCTCGGGCACTATTCTGCCGTCTTTACTCTCAATTTCTCTCATTTTACTCTTCATTCTCCTGCTATCAGTTGTTACTGCCCTTACCTTCCTATACATAAGGTCATACTGTCCTTTCTTTTCTAGGTTCTCTATGTCATCACATGCTTCCGCTAGTCACTTCTCTTTTGCCTTTTGAGTTTCTCTTTTCAATTCAACCGATTTGCTACAAGCAATAAAATATCGCAAAGAGAGATTATCGGAAAAAAGTTTAAATTCACTCATGAAAGCTAGCGCTAAGATAACTGTAATTCAGGCCATCAAAGTTTCATTTCAATTCCGTAATGCATTTACTTCGGTATAATTATGTTTATAAGCAGTACGTGCATAATTCACAGGTCTGTATTAAGAAAATCACTTTGAAATGAATAGCATAGTGAATAACATTGCAAAACGTATCTACTTTCAATGTTATATCATGCATTTTTTACATTTTCCTTTTTTAATTTGTTTTAAATTTTACGAATCAATTTTTAAAAGTTCCCAGGAATTAACAACAATAATGTATGATCACGCTTAAAAAATAATCAAGAACTACAGATGAATCTGTAGTTATACTATTCATTTTAGAAGTTCGGATTAAAGATTTTAAGCAATTGTCATCTTGAAATTGTTTTTATTGATAATATTATATGGGAGAAGTTCATTTTATTATAATTTCCCAAATTCAAAAGACATAAATTGTATCATAACTGTTATTTTTTAGAATGAACAACTCCAAAGTAAGTGAAGATTGTTAACGATACAAAGAGGTAAGTAACCGCTAATTTAAAAATGTTAAAGACGAACCAAGAGAAACCGAACTCAGTAATTAATTTCAATAAATCCAGATACATTTCTGTCTTCCCCAGAAGAACATGAGAGTGAGCTGAATGAAGTGATCATTAGCAATATATTTCTGACTCTTCAACATTTATGGCTTATTGTTGATTAAGTAGGTAATGTAACCTGCAGCAAGTTATGTTGTGGTGGTCGCAATAAAATGTTCTCCTTGAAACATACCATCATTGCGGAAATGATACGGAGGCCGAGAAAGGTTCAACATAGGGTTCAATCTCAGAGAACGTATTTTTCTCGAAGGTTTGAGTTTCCATTTGTACATTTGTAGGTTGACCTATATAAAGGTGTCGCTAAGCATTTTGCAAACTGCGCAAGGAGTAACGCACTAGAAGGGGCCAAGATCCTTCGCTGGGAAATTTCCTAAGGGAGGGTACCCAGCAGACACTTTCCCCGGATGCTAAATGAAATTTCGTGAACGCACACTATTGCAGGAACTCACCAGCAGTTTTAAGATTAATTCTTTGTGGGAGAATCGGCCTCCAAATCCTGAATTCATTCATGGCAGTATTTCCGCGAGAAACATAATTACTTATGTATATCTCAGTATCTGATATATATANGTTTTATTTCCATCGAATAAATTTGCATTAAGTTTTAGAACTTGTCACAGTCTTGCATAAGCAGCCTCTTGTAACAACATCCACATATGTGAGAGTTCACAGCTCAAAAAATATAGAAAAAGGCTGGATAAATTTCTGTATATAACCTAGGACTATGAATTTTCTAGTAACAGTAAAACCGGTAAACAACAAACGCGACTTAAATATTACGAAAATTTTATTGAGGATCTTTATTAGGATATATTGGAGGGAGATTTGGGCAAATAGTACCTCGAGAGGAAACGAAAGGCATCTAAATAAGGTAGATAGGGTTAAAAATTAAAGAAGTGTTAAACCGTATTGGTAATAAGAGACCATCATGAAGAAATTTTGCTTACGGAAGATACAGGCCTATAAAACATTTCACATTTTTTTGATTTAGTTTATTAAGGAAGCATTAACAAAGACATTGAGATGAGTAGAACGCATTTTAATGTTGGTAGCGCTAGTTTTGTAGAGACTAACGCAGCATAGGGCAGCTGAGAGGAATGTATGAAACAAGTAAATTTCGCTGATGGCATGAACAACGAACTGAAATCTGTTCTATCAGTGAATTTAGAAGGATTATGAATGGTTTGATCCTTCCTCACAGGGTAGATTCATAAGATTTTTTACTTGCCACCCAGCTAATTTTACTATTGCGACCTGTTTTTTGCCAGTTGTGAAAAAGACAGCAATAGTAACATATATTCTCTTAATATAAAATTTTACAAAATGGATGAAGCAGTGAACTTTTTTGGATCATTTTTTATTTAATTTTTGACTATGAAGATCAGATTCTTGTATGTACTTACAATTATATCATTCCTTGGACATATTTGAGTTAAGACTTCTCAATCGAATTCATATCCATTTCACCGTTTTAAAGGCACCGAGAAAGAACTTTGAACAAGAGTTATAATTTCATTAGTAACTATTAGCGAACCCTCATCCAACGAACAACGTTGGTGACAGACAGCATCCCTGCCTTACTCCTCTACCAAGATCTACCCATCTTGTCATATTCTCATTTATTTTTAGTCCAGGTTTTTGCCTCATATACAATTCTATAATAAGTTTTCTCTCCTTTAATACTAACCCCCTTTCTTTTAGGATTTCCNTCATATCCATTTCACCGTTTTAAAGGCACCGAGAAAGAACTTTGAACAAGAGTTATAATTTCATTAGTAACTATTAGCGAACCCTCATCCAACGAGTCACAATGTCCCTGCATGCGTATAATTCTCAGATAAAACCATTATTTTGTACAAAATACCATAACTGCAGCTTAAGCTCTCAAGTTAACGAGATTATTTAATAAGTAAATTCCTCTGCCTGTAAAGATCCTAAAGAATAGGTCGATGTTTATTTTTTCAATGGTTTTTCTGGATTACAAGATACCTGTGGGTGCTGCTGATATCTGTAATTACGTTTTTACGAAAGTAAATTCCGATATTTTTACCACATGCATCAATACAAGTATACTAGGACTGAATTCGAGAAGGAATAATGTTAGGCTGATTTCTAAATAAATGACTCTCGTCAGGAGAGAAGGCAGAATTTGTCTGGGGTTCATAGATATGGAGAAAACTAACTTTGCCTACAATCCTCGGGCAGGCGAGTTTCCTCCCTAAAATGTAATATGAATGGAAACACGTATAACTCGGTACTCCTAGAACGGTACTTTTACGTCTAGGTAATTATAGTCGACTAATTTAGATAGTTTTACATGTTTAAACGCAAGCTTATCGCTAAACACATCGTATATTTATTCGATTTCTAAAAGATTATATTAAATTCTTACTGGCCAAAACAGAGCGTGAATGAATATAATTATGGATGTCTCTTATTCAAACATCTCTATTCTTGATCTATTTCATCAAGGGATGTTGCTGCTCTATGGCTTGTTTTCCATTGGTTTCTTTACCAACAATTCTAACCTTTTTACAAGGAGGCCGTCCTCTGATATAGTTAAACCCATCATTGGCTTTGTTCTCATAGGTAGAGTTCAAACTGGGTTCCACATATTACGCCTCTGATTTTACTAATTAGCTAAGTTTTAGTAGAAAAGCGCGAGGACATGGATTTGCAATGCGATAATTCCAAGTAAGTTCTTGCAATAGACCTAACTTTTTTATGTTAGATTGGTCGAGAATAGTACGCTATGTGTAGGATGGAACGTTCACACGTTTGCAACAAAATTCGCTGGTACGTATCCAGAACCGCTCCTGGCCTATCTGCCGCCCATGTGCGAACATAATTTGCCTCCTCTGAAAATTAAATACCAAAAGCATACATTTCCTGATTTTCATGTAAAAATTATTTTATAAGACTGAAAAACCAGTATTTTATGACTTGGTTCCCCTTCGTGATCATTGCGTTGGTCACAAAACACCTGTAACAATTAACTATGCATATTCCGTATCCTGACGTTGTGAATGGTCATTATGAGTTAATAGTTTACATTGCTTTTGAGTATCATCATCTTAGCAGCAACAGTCTCCGGAAGTGTCAATAAAATACGCAAAGCTATTTGCAAATTGGGAAAGGCTCCGATCAAATCTCCAGTTAATATATTTTCTAAAACCTGATAAAATTTGTTCTTGATACAAGAAAATCTTTTATTGATTCCATTTCTTCGATTAAATCTTTTGGACAAATTTTCCTTGAGTTTTGAGTTATCCGTAATTCTTTCCTCTAAATGTTTGCTAATCTTCAATTCACATCATAATTTTTCCCAGAAAAATCGCGTGCATCACACATAAAACAACAAATAATATTGTTGTAATGATAATAATGGTAGGACTAGTGGTAGGCTAAGTTTCTGTTGCTGCCGCCCGGGTGCGATGCACCCCTTGCACCCATAGGACGGCGCGGATCTGTACGTATCACAGGAAAGAGAGGATGCATGAAAATCTAAACAAAAGCTTACGGTACTTTTGGATATTATGTGGTACAACGAAAGCTTTTTTGCAGCGCACCAATGTGCCGCGGTACATCAGTTTAGAATAACTGCTGTAATCGAGCATCCGAAACCGTCTTCGTGACGTACAATCCTCAACCGTCATTCCTGGCAGACGTGGCGCTAAAATAGTGATTGAGTAATGCCAAATCTAAATCTAACTGTTTCGAACGAGAAATCGCAATAGGGGGTTATTTGGGCCAGACAACAAGGGCTGTATAGACTTCAAATTCAATGGTGTCGTTTGGCCTTCACTCCTCACCCATTTGTCTTCCACATGACTGGTGGTCAACGACTTCTCCGACGACGAGGTAAGATTCCTCCATGAATAGCTCCTTATCATCAGATTAAGTTCTCTCGATAATATTTCTTATTAAGTCTGTACACAGTGATACCTCGGCTAAGGAGGATGTTTGAATGAATCTGACCGTGAATGCTTTTGAAACTATCACAAGTAAGAGGGACGTGGCGAATTCTGAGAGAGAGTGCACTAGGATCAGCTGTATGTGCCTTCTCGTTAGTTATTCTTACATATCCTTGGATCTTGGTTCCGTTTTAATTTAATTTTTAATACAGTGGGAGAGCGGAGCAAATATTTTCTCCCTGAAACAGCAGATCTATAGGAAATGAGCAATTTCTGAGTTATTTCTTGTTGGAAATTGGTGCTTCCCGAGTATATTAAACTCGACCAGAGCAATTATAATAAAAGGCCGTACTTCTCTGAGGAAGCAAATTCCGTTCTTCATAAATAATAATTCACCTTCAATTAAAAAAAGATTTGTAGACTATGATCATTATTACGAAGCGAACAATTAATGCCAGAAGTCATTTCGGTACTTTATTGATTGATACGGAAATTCTTTAATCATGGTTAACGAGTATTTTAACAAATCCTAGGCGACTTCTTTCTTTCTAGACTGAAGAAAAGAGCTCGACTTACGGACATAAGCAAAATCCTCGATTTCAATTGTATTGCATAATTTATTATTGGGCTGGGGTTTCTTTCACAAAACAAGTACAATTGTAAATATAACTAGATAATAACCACAAAATTCTTCAAATATTTAATCCTGTAAATATAGGTATTTAACTTTCTTTCTAAACAGCTGATATGCTCAGACCTATAAAGTGTTCCGCGAATGGTTAAAGCCAAAAGGAATATTTAATTGCTCGTGGATACCCACAGTTTTTAATACCTATTGCGGTAATTTTAAAGCATTTTATCACATTTCTTTGGTTTCCTAATTTTCGGAATATGTATCTCGGTACGTTGAAGTCCCGCTTCGATTCAAGCCAATGAAAGGATGACAGGCCTGACAGGCGACGCCGAACAAATGACTTGCAAAATATGCCATCTCGCTGATTGTATTTGTCGGTGTTAGTTGTGTAACTGTAATTTAAATTTTAGATAAAAATGTTCCTCAATCAAAGAAATGTCTGCTCTGTATTCCTTGTATTTCTGGTCATTGACGTTTTGGTAGGTTTTCATTGATATGTTTTTCCAATTTGTTGAATGGAAGTAACAATGTAGTTTACCTCGTTTTAGGTCATTCAAACCGCTGGTGAGTTTACAGCCGATGATTGTTGGGCCCTTGGATTAAATAAGGCAAATCTGCTTTGCTCATCATGCGATCAGCTTCAGCCGTTTGGACTGGAATTGTTAAAGTGGGTTGATAATTGTATTTTGCGGCACTAGGCTGATTTATTTACGTAGGTTTGTGCAAGTATATTCATATATGCTCCTCTTAATTTAGAGATCATTGTAAGCAGTGCTGTCACCGTGATGAAAGTGTGAATGCAGTCAAGCAATACGCTCGCGCTCGGCTCGAAGTGTGTACTTGCAAATTTGGAGCATATCCTCAAATTCAAGGTATAAGAATCTTGTTGTAAAGTTTAGGTTATTATTATGGTTTTCTGTTTGAAGGGATGATCAGCTGCATTTTTTTTTCTAGCCTTCATTAAAAGTGATAGACCTGCTAAGTACCCGAACTTGCAAATCAAATACGTCCGTGGATTAGATCCAATAATCAAGTTGATGGATGAGGAAGGCAACGTGCAAGAGGTACGTTAGTTATTTAAATAATTGTTTCGTAACTATAAATTGGTGAATCAAAGTATAGTTGTAGAAGAAAAAGTACCTTGAAAAGTATTCTTACTATTTTCTTGTAGTTAATTTCGAAATAACTACATCTCAGATTCTCTTTACCGTAGATTAATTTCCTTCACTTAAGAAGAATAATGCAAAATCAGGCCCATAGCCACGTTCGTATCACATGTGGTTTTTTGCATTTATCGGTTAATAGAGAAATGTTAACATTTTTTACACACCTTTCCATTATAAATGGAGTAAATGCTCCCTCATTTGTTATTGCTTTCTGTAAGCTTCAGAAGATAGGCTGTTCACTTAAGCACAATATTGTGCCTTAGTACTCTTGAGTTAAGTTGCATGAAGCTAAAGATTTATTTCATACTGCTGACTCAATTACGAACAGTTAGTTTTACATGCAATCCTATCAATTCAGAGTCGAATTAACTCAAACAAGGAAAGGGTTTTATGTACTTGGCACGATAAGGCGTGCACCTAGGAAATTCCCAAGGAGAAACGAACATGAAAAGTCTGACGGCCTCTGCGAGGCCACCATGGCTGTGAACAATGCCGCCTGGTCGGACGAACTCACTCACTCTATACGTACAAAGTCTCCCAAATGGCATAGTGAAATGTTCTGGTGGAATATCTCAATGGATAGAGCAACTGACTGGCAATTGGGAGACTTGGGTTCGAGTTCCGGTTCCATCAGACTTTTTTCATGTCCGTTTCTCCTTGGAAATTATTTCAACCCAGAGATTGAAAAAGCTTGTGTGTGGATGGAATGTTTGATATGGTTTGTTACCCACACAAAAAATATTTATCAAAGAGACCAACATGCCAGTCTATATGAATAGGAAGTCCTAAAAAAAATTATTTCTTTGCAGGTCCTTGCTATAGATAAATGGAATACTGAGACAGTTGATGAATTCCTTAGGACTCATCTGGTATCTTCTGATGAGGAAATAAAAATAAGGTTAAATTTAGTTTGATGTCTTTTATGGCAAACTACTCATTAAAATGAATTTTCCTACATGCGAATTTTTATTTCTAGAAATACAGGTAGTTATTCAGTATTTTTATGTCTACAAAAGGTAATTAAAGCAAATCAATTTAATTGGGGATAATAGAAAGTCTGAAGGAGAAGCAATTTCAAACCTTCTCCATTTTAGGGAGTCAAATAACTCTTAGCTGGTAGTAAAAGTATGCTTTCAATGGCACAAATTTCACTTACAATGTCTGAGGAATTTATCTTTTCATAATTGGAGTTATGGATTACCCTGGATTTCGGCTCAATTTTATGTCTTATCAATTTTTTTCTGAAAATTAGGCTGTTTTTCTGGATAATCTTAAAGGCAAACCTCATATTCAAATGTGGAAAGAAAAAGATGTTTATAAGTAACATTCTCAACACAGTAAATCATTGCACAATTTATCATATAACTGATAGTTTTATTTCCATCGAATAAATTTGCATTAAGTTTTAGAACTTGTCACAGTCTTGCATAAGCAGCCTCTTGTAACAACATCCACATATGTGAGAGTTCACAGCTCAAAAAATATAGAAAAAGGCTGGATAAATTTCCACATTATTTGCAAACACATGAATATCCAATAATATTTGCAAACAAAGCAGTTGAAATGATTCAGGCTATGAAAGCAGAATGACTATTATTTACACCCATGCAAAGAGTAGTGCTTTCTCTACTCCAGGTTTATCATTCTGCCTTTAAAATTCTGCATAAATAAAGAGAAAACAGGGTGAAGAAAGTATTGATCACCTTTCTCTAAAATTGAGAACTGACACTCAAGATGCAGAGGACTGTAAAAGATGCACCCACTCTCCTAATTTCATAGCCATCACTCAATGAGCAATGTTAGCACAAAACAACATCAGCCTGCATTCAACAGTTTCATGAGCAAGCAACACCAGGAGGTGTTCCTGGTGATCCCACAACATCTATAATCTCAGATATAGGCTTCTGCTGCTTTTGAGCATCAGTAACAGCACCAACGGGGAGGCCCTGTTGTCCACCAGATGTAACAGTTGATGAGGAAGATGTAGCCAAGGACTTGTCTGCCACAGATGATACGCTGGTAGGTATTGCCAACGTCTGTGAATTATAAGAAAAATAATCTAGAAAGATTTCTTAGCATTCATTGCAAAAATAAAGTAAAAAACAGAGAATATTATATTCAGCATCTAACTACCAACATAAACTTATGAGAGAAACTTAAAATATAGCTGACAAGTGCCACTTTAACAATGAAAGGGTGTAATTGTGATAAAAATTTTCAAAGAAGGGTATCTCTTTCAAATCATGGAAATAAATATACACAAGGAGAAGTGGTGATTAGTTTTTGGAAGAACTTTCTGGCACAGCTACAATGGATATCCAGATAACATAAAATCTGGAGGTGTATTAGAGAGAATTTTTTCATAGTTGATACAGATGGAAAGATCTTATGCACTCCCATATCTTATATTTTCTAAGATACTCAACATTGATCAAGTCAGTGGACATGAGGTCAAAGAATGTCTGAAAAAAATGAGAAATAGGAAGGCAGGTGACTGAAGTGGTAGTGTAATTTCTAGGCAAAATTCTGAAGTATGGGTACAACAGAACAGATGGATAAGCTGTTTATTTTAACAAAACTGGTGTGTTGTATCAGATAATTCAAAAAATGCTATAATTTGTCTGTTGAACAAACAGAAGTCAAATCATAAAACAATATGTTTTGTAAATATAAGAGTAAAGTACACTTTATGCTTATTTTTGTGAAGGATACACAGTTTAACTATTTATATACGATTTAATGAATGTAAAAATTTAATGAAAGTAATGAAGTTATATGATAGAAGGAAAAGGGTTAAGGTGACTTGGCATGATAAGACATGCACCTAGGAAAATTCCCAAGGAGAAACGGACATGAGCTTTTTTCATGTCTGTTTCTCCCTGGGAAGTTATATGATGTTTGCTGATTTGGAAAGAGGTAATTGACGTTATGCAGAAGGGAATTGTGGAATTTTCTGGCTGATTAAGAGGTGATAGATAGATTGACTACTCCAATGAAGTAAGCATGCAATGGAAAGAAAACTTACTTTGTGTATACAATGAGTAGAGTGTTTAAATGAAGTAAGACAGAAATATGCTATTTACAGCTTGCTGTTAAACAAGTACATACATGGAAATATGTATGAGAGAAGCCTGGGAGAATAAGGTCTGAAACTTTGGAATCATGATGAATGGATGCTGTTGATTCTGATGATGCAGTACTGAATGGGGAATTGCCAAATTGAATGCAACTTGTTGTTAGCCTGCTGCAGTGATAGAGAAAATCGATCTAAGGATAGAATAAATAATGTAACACCAAAAGGGATTGTAAATGAGAAAATTAATTAATCATCTGATTTCAATCTAAGAATAAATGGTGAGAATATTGAAACTGGATGAATTTGTGTTCTTAGGTGGAGTGTTTTCTAAGATGGAAGAATACACAGTGAAATAGAAAGACAGGTGAATGTAGGGCAGTAAGTGGTCGATGACTAAAAATGGGGAATTTATGAGAGGAGTCCTTTAGAAAATAAAGAGATAAATACAAGTCTGCTTGTGCTCACCTTTTATGGTAGCAAATTTTGGGTGAGTGAAGCATAGTTTCTCCTTATCTTTTTAATCGTCACACAGCAAGAAATTTACTGCAGGTGCTTTTTATAAAGAGCTGCACTACTGCCAAAGAAGAGTTTCAATTTGCAAATTTTCTGATTTCATTAATTTAAATGACAAAAAGAACTATGTAATCCCACAATGCAATTCGCATACGTTCATGCAAAACTATTAATGCATTAGTGAAAACAAAATCTAATTTTCTTTCAAAATTTTAATAGAAAATGGGCAATTGACATTTTAGTTGGAAGGCACTTTCTGGCCAGGCATGCAGCTTAGGGTGAATCCTGGATTGAGAAGAAGCATAAGAAGGAACTGAATGACTTGGAATGGATCATGTGAGTAGTATTAAAGAGGAGTATTGGAGAGGCAGAGCTAATGAAAATTGATAGATAATAAAGGAGTACAGATTAAAGAAAGACTATGAGAACAAAAAGGATGGATAGAAGCAGAATCGCTAAAATTACACAAGAGAAAAATATGAGATTGAAGGAAGAATGTAACCAAGAAAATGCTAATTTAACAAGTTCATTGAGATTGCAAAGAGAAGAAATATCATTTAATGACAGCCCCAAAAATTAATTGGTGAAATGATAAACTTTATAAAGGCAAGGTTAGACCCACATTAGCATCCCTTATACCACACACTAATTTGGAAGCAAACAAGTAAAAAAGAACAGTACTAAATACAAAAAAGCTGTGGCTTTTTCATTCTGAAAGGAAAAAGTCTGAGTAACATACATGTTTTGCTCCTTTTCCAATTAGGAATAATTTGAGAGTAAATTGAATTCAGATTTAAAAAATAAATATTACTTTCTAAAGCAATTAAATCGCCAAAATAGAAGCAAATGAAGGGAGGATTGATTAACAGCCATATGTTGAGGTGAGCTTGAGAAAGGACTTACTGCGGCAAATTGCATCTCAAGTTACACTCAACATGAGATCACCATGGGTTAAAGGATTTAGAAGAATATAAGATATTCTCAGGTCAATTTAAGTTTCTAATGCAACAAGCAGATTTGATGTAATTGCTTACAGCTGATATTAAAATATTTCATGTAACAGAAGCAAAAGCAAGCATAATTGCAGTTGAAAAAGCCAAAGTTTGATTACTTAAAATGGCTGCTATGATGCTACCTACTTTAAATAAAAAATTAATTATTTTGGGACTAGCATAACATATGATGGAAAAAATTTCTGCCAGTCTTGGTAGAATACTCATGAGATACAGAATCATAATAGGAGGCAAATAGGCTCACCCAACATTTTTACCTTCCATTTACAAAGCTAAGCTAATGACATCTATTTAGTGCCATATCAATGTGCTAAAGAGCAGTCTTATGAAAATAATAATTTATTTGCATTACCTTCCCAGGATTCAAAGCCTCATACTGGTGGCGCAGAGTCTGTAACTCAAACTCACAAGTTGCTAGGGCTGTCTTAAGTTCATAGAGTAACACCATATCACTCCTCAATTCATTGAAATGAATGCTTATCTCTTCCGTCGGCATCGGGTTGAGCTCTGAAATTTAGAGATATTAAAGCTTGAGTGTTTAAAGAGTTGAAAATTCATTTCAATTTAAAGAGATCCCTTCCATAAATGCAAGCAATCCTGAAAAAGATATTGATATATTAGTGATAGCATAATTATATGAATGTATAAAAATTGTTAGAAACAGGAAATGATCAATTTAACTCTCTTATAACACAGAGACAATGGCAGGGACAGTGAACTCATAGATGCATGTACATTACAGAAAATTAGATTTTCTCTCCATATCCAGCAAATTGGCATTAAACCTAAAAAGATTTCACCTGCAGCATATTACAAGATGTAACCATAGTTCTTACTGTTATAAAAATTTTTCCAATAACTTTCAAGGGTAAATGTCAGCGATATAAAAGTTGAATATGCAAATAAATAATAGAAGAGATGTCAAGAAAATGCAATCAATAGGTTAGAAATTATAAGGCTAGCTTAAATATTGTATTAAATGGAAATTGTAAAAGAACAATATGTGAAGAAACTGAGGAAATTTATAATTATCTGTTAATTTGCTGATATATCTACGAGATAACCCTTTCATTTGTTCAAAGATTATGTGACAGAATAACTCATTAGATTAGAAATGTTCAACTTGCGTGTATAAATGAAATTCTTCCAGTACCACAAAATATACGATATCTCTATAAAAATTTACTATTATGTATTACATATACATTATGCTGTTATATTGTTGGGATATTTCACTATTTGATGAGAATTTAGTGTAATAGGAAAATACAGACACCTGAGATGAATAAGTTTTCATTATAAGAGAGATTCTAAACCAAAGCGCAATCATTTTGTTTAACATTAAGATAAACTTACCACATGAACAGATGAAATGGGAATACATGACAGTACTGTATTTTTTGGTAAATAATGTGCATCTACTGGATGATGTGCATGAATAAAATTTCACTGCCGTAATAACTACCTAGATAACAAGCAATTATTAGACATGGGTATTCAAAACATTTCCTGTGATAGCAACCATGGCACAATAATATCCTTTTGATTAAAATTTGGTGGCAGTTTTGTAGAATGTGTGGTGAAATTCATCACAGAAACACCCTCCCCTCAATAAAAGATCAAATAATAAACAATTTTTAAGTATCACAGATCTCAAAAATTTTTCTATTTCAACTGTACAGCAAAATTTGATTATACACCACACACATTAACTTCTATCATTTATCTGAACTATTTGTGTAAGTAACATGCCCCTAACCTACCAGAAAATACAGCCTTAAAGGTTAGTAATTCCTATGTGTATCAAGAACTCGGGAGCTACAAAGAGATGAGCTTTACAATATAGACATTATTGTTTGTAAGGAGTAACTGAAGTACTATATTAATGAGAAATTAATAAACCATGAAGGAAAACACCACTGTGAAGAGCATTTACTTCCACACATTATGAAAGAGAAGTTGAATGCGACTATATGATAATTACCAATGTTGAGTTCATGAAGTAAGTGCTCGATTGCTTTTGTTTTCTTCTGTCCAACACTTGCAGGCAATTTCATTCTTTGAGAACGAAGGGATACTCCAGTGCTTTTAAAATCAGGGAACTTGATACCAGCAGTCTCCACTGCCTATTAATCAACAAAGCAAATAAATACAATAGCAAAAACTCAGTACACATAACTATCAAAAATAATGAAATGGTAATGCATTTCAAAGATAATGGAGGCTTAATGAAACAAAACAAGGACAGATAATACTGTAAAAGAAGTAAATTTATGATTGTTTCACATTGGATTCTGGAACAGGAAAAACCCTGAAATGAAAACAAAACCATGGCATAAAATATCATAAATGAAGTAAATACTTCAGTTCCTCATCTGTGCATAGATTCACTTCTATAACCAAACACATTCATATTTTTAAAACCTGGAATGTATTAGGTTATTAAATTATGCAGAAAAATATATTGCCAATTGAATTTGAAGAGAATCTACTAGTAAATATATCTTGAATCTTGTGAAAACGGATAAATGAATCAGGAATCATACAACATAATAGTTAGAATTATCATATTCCAGGCTCCAGGATAGCCAATAGGGTAGCATAGTATGTTTATCTAAGGTTAAAGGGGTCCTGGATTCAAGTCCTGTCAGGGACCATTATGTTGATCCAGCATTATGAAAAAATTGGGGATCTACATGAATTAATGGGTATCTGGTGCAAGTAGCCTAGAAATGCCAATTAGATGGAGTGGGAGCTAATGCACTGACCAAGAATTACCCACTATAAATGCTATTTGGGTAAGCCACTTGCACCATGTCTTTACTTTAGTATCATAGTCAGTTATTAATTACTGTAATTACAGATAAAATCATGCTACATATACGTTTTAACACCTGAAATCTAAGAAAAACCAAATTTTGAGTATTTTTGATTAATTTCTATAACATACTATCATAAATCATGGGCCTAAATGCAGCTTGAAGGCATTTCTAATTAATTCAGCTCATATGATCTAATTTTTGACAGCAAAATATATAAATTTAAACGTTAATAGCAGAAATTTCAACTAGAGATGTGAATTCAATCTTGACAATGTCACTGTATGCAACCAAGTAAGTCTATATACTCGCAAAGTATTTACAAACAGTAACAGCTTAAGGAAGAAACTGACTAGCAGAGTCTTGAACCCAGGATCTTGGGGTTGCAGTGGTAACATGCTAACCACTGTGCCACCACAGCTAGTATTACCATTGGTAGCTGGTATATTACTATCTGAAATGTTTAGATGTTAACACCTAGACACTCAAGATTCTGGTATTCATGCCTATATATTGGTACCTTTAGTGTCTAAGGGTCAAGCAAATTTCAAAAACAAAAATATATATAGCCAATACATTGAACTTGAGACC
Source organism: Ladona fulva (assembly GCA_000376725.2). Taxonomy (NCBI): domain Eukaryota; kingdom Metazoa; phylum Arthropoda; class Insecta; order Odonata; family Libellulidae; genus Ladona; species Ladona fulva. Next base: position 168,539 of record KZ309650.1, read on the forward strand.
TAATAAAGACTTAGTATCCACAGGCATCAAGATATTATGGAATGAACAATGTTAGTTTTAGGTTATTAGCAAAAGCTATACAAAACTATTTTCAATATCAAGTAACACCTTCACAGTGGTATGTTTCAACACTATGGTAAGGTGACTAACATGTGTAAGAATAAGAAGATAGTGTCTTAATATAATACAGCGATAATTTGGCTAAAAAGGATAATTCTCCACAGCTGTGTTCATCAAACAAAATCTTTGTAGGACAAAATGTGATTTTTCAAATACTAAAATATCCATAAACTCAATCAATAACCACACATCTTTCACAATAAGAAAGAATAACAGTAACCACTACTTCCTAGACAACTTAGAACTATATGCATGCAGGCTCATCCTCTCTTTCATTTGTTAGCCAAAATCCATACAAGTTACATAAGACTACAGTCAGCAAAGAAAAATAGGCAAAAACTTTATTTGTGTAATCTTTCATAAGACAAGGTATCATTATTGTATATAGGAAGCAAATAAATTCATTAAACCACATGAAAACCTCTCATTTAAAGATAAATTGAAAGGAAGAAACCCAGAAATAAGTGCTTTGGTACTTTAAAGTTTGAGACAAAGATTAGACAACAAGCAACTATTAAGAGAAAGATATATCATAAAAAACTATAATTCGCACCCAAATTCTATTTCTTAGCAAATTTCTCACCGTAGCATCAGGTCGAGGCCTTAAAGGATGATGTAAAAGCTTTTTTTTGTTGACTTTTCTCTCAGCTTTACGACTCTCGACTTGGCTATCTGCTGCTGTAATGAGTTTTTGAAGATCCTGAGTCTTCTTCTCTCGTTCCTTCTTGCGAGCTTCAATTTTCCTTAGCTCATTAAGTAATGTCTGCTCTTCCTCAATCTAATGACAGAATAAAACATCAACATAAGCATCTCTAAATAATAGATATTAATCCTCTCATCCACTTCTTCAGAGAGAATAAAAAGTGCTGTTCCAATGTGTCACCAGTCAGCATGCAATCTACAACCATGATTTGAATTACGACAACCTAAAAGTTATCTGCTATCATATTATCAGTTGGATTTGGTTGCTTTGATTACTTAAGTGGTACAGGTCACGTTAAACAATGAGATGTAAGAAACAACACAGCTGAACAGTTCTTCTCTAGTTCTCCACTAGATGGTTGTGTGAATCATATCATACATTGGAAACAAAAGATTTCAGTGGATCAGATAATGGGAGTATACCAAATAAAGTCACTCTGCTCCACAAAATTGATTTAATTTCATGATATGGAAAAACAAACATTTTACTATAAAGTATAAAATTATAGAAAATGGCAACCATACCTGATCTGGAGTTCTGTCAAATAGCCTTCGCAATTGTTCCTTTCTTCTTCTTTCATGGTCAGCATCAAAGACATAGGTCTTGGTTTCCTGGCCTCTTAGCTGAAGCATGAAAACATATATGTTACAAATGACCATCTGCGATATCAACAATGAAAAACTTGCAAAGAGCTTCAGTTTTGTAAATATTCTTAATTCTTAAAGTTAGTGAACACATTTTCCATCATGTCAATAAATACACTCACAGAAAATTTTGGAGAATCTTGAGAATTTTTTTGACATCTAATGGGCAATGTGCCAACACAAAAATCACTAGACAAACTGTTAAGATTTTACACTTTGAAGGTGATACTTCAGAAGGATTGCATTAATTTTTTGATTTCAAAGCATATATTTACTTTAACATCTATAACAACATTGTGTAAAATAGCTATCAAACTAAATCCTTTTCTGGGAATGAATTAATAATTAACATGAACGTTTAATACTTACAACTGCTAATAACGAACATATTTCATAATATCTCTCTTTGAGATCCTCCACAGATCGCTCTGGGAATTGTGAACGATCCCATCGGTCATGTATCACAGGAAATCTTAAATCAAAACGACGACAAAGATCCATCAGATGATCTGTTTCCTCGCGACTCCATCCTTCAGGGCCACCAGCTGTCACTCCAGGTACACCAGTAGCTAGAGCAGCTCTATATTCGTTGTCCGTGTAGGTTGGTATATTAACTTGCTGTAAGAAAATGATTTGGCTCCATTAACAACCACTGTATATGCAGTATGTGTATTAAACCCTGTACCAACGTTTCATTACGAATTCCTTACTATTGTTGTTAATCTAAATTCAAAGTTATTCCTAACCTTATTGAACTGAGCAAAGGGATACTCCTTCCCTTCATCTGCTACTCTCCTCCAGTGATGGAAAACAGCTCCGTCTTTTCGTGCAGGGTTTGTAAAAGGCATCCACTTCCAAGGTCTAACTTTTCTCATGCCAAGCTTAGCTTTCATTTGCTTGTAACCTTGACCTAATGTCAATTTTTCCTTTTATTAGCATAATCTGACATAACTTAAACATCAACATGTTATCGAATGCGAAAATCACTGATACCTGTATCTGTAGGGAAAATGGGAGCAGCATCCATATTATCAGTATAAAGCAAGGCAAAAAGTTCACGATGCATCCCTTCTGGTCGCTTCATTGGTTCATGAGCTTTCTTTGGTTTAATTTTCTTCTTTTCTGAAACACCTAGGATAGCCTCCTTTGTAATTTCGGGAGTTGGAGGCCTTTCCAACTCCAGAATATCTCTCACGTCCGCCATGGTTTAAACTGAAATATCTGATGAGGAACAGATCAAAATATATATATATCCTATCACTTCACAACTGTAACATTAGAATAAGCATACTTACACAATCCACCGAAAAATATGGTAATATCTCTGGCAGTACAGTAAATAGAACAACAAACGCTACCAAACTCCGGCAAGGTATACTCAACTGTTTCTCTCTTGCATAAATGAGGCTTGTTATTGTAGGTGACACTAGCGTACGATCGCCTTCATTTCATAAATGCTCCATTGTGGCGGGAATGTCAATGTAGTGCGTTATAAGGAATGTTAATTTTGAAAATTCTTTCGGATACCCTATTTTCTATGCTATCATGCATATTACCTGCGTCATATGTAGTGACTTGATCACTGCTTCGGATGATACCTTTGTTACCAACTGTGGTCACCTATTCCATTACAATTGCGTGATCCAATGGCTCGAGAGGTAAACTATGACAAGTACGATAGGTTTTATAAAGATACTGATTAATGGCAGTAACCTATTTTCGTACATTTCAGGGCAAAAACTTGCCCTCAGTGTCGCTCCAAGACCTCGGAAAAAAGTATTCACCGTGTTTATTTCAACGTAGCAAACATCGATGGTGCAGACGACCCTAGCTCGTTGCAAAACAAAATTGATAACATAAAGTTTCAAGTGAAGTTGAAAGAGATAGATATAAAAAATTTAAAAGAAGCAAATTCTGACCTGACCTCGAAGAACAAAGCTCTAAGGTTAGTACTTAGCTTGAAAGCTTTTAACTACTAGAGGGCTTTTAATTGTTTATTTTATTATTTATCCTTATCCAATGCTTGATGTGACGCTATAGAAGAAATTAATTCTCTCATTTCCATTCTTTAAACTCGCAGAATTTGCTGTGGAAGTCCATGCCCATCCGATAACCCTTATTTTAGTAGTTATGGTAAATGTCCATAATCATCTACATGTACTACGATGTTTCCACCAACAGCAAGAGCTTAAGGGGATTAAAAGAAATTAATTCATTTAAATGGATTCATTCAGCTCTTGCATAAGTAACTCTCATTCCTCCAATTTATGAGCAAAGCTCTAGAAATAAATTTGTCTCAAATTTTAAGATTTAGTCTCAACTCCTGGAATTAATTATTGCAACCATTGCATATCTTGAAAAAAATATTCAGACCTCCGGGAAAAAAATCTTAAACCTAGGAAAACAATAGGATAAATTCCAGAATACTCTATTTGAATTTATGTCACATTAACTTTTATGTTTGCATCAGGTACCTAACATTTATGCCAGAAAACTCATTGAATTTGCTTATATTAATAGTGTGAAAGAAATTTCTCTCTATGCTTTCTAAGAAGTAGCTAATGCAGGATCTTCAGGCAGCAAACAAGACCCTTGTGTGTACTTGGACACTCTTGTTGGTGATAATTCAAAATATTCCTGTTATTTTCACCGGCCATTCATATATAACTCACTTATTTATATCACACTGGACAATGTTATTTACAAAATCATCCAAACGCACAGCTTACGAATGCATCTGCTTATGGTGTTTTTATTTTTAGGGGTGAAGTAAGGGATGTTGAAGAGAAACTGGCTACAGCTAACTCAGCAATATTGTCTCTGAAGGGGCAGATTCGTAATCTCAAGGTACAAAATCAAAGAATTGAGGAACTGAAAGAGGAGAATAAAGCCCTTCAAGGTCAACTTAGTACATTGGAGGGGTAAGGGTATCCTTTTTTATCTTCTCTATTCCTTTGCATTGAATTTTTTGAATGAAAAACCCTACAGTTTCATAATATATACTCCAATTCAGGCTGCAGACAATAAGAAATGGAACTGTTTCTGAAGTTGACGAGTTGCTAAGTTCCTTAGTTGGCTCATCAACTGAAAGTCGATCACTTGCAACCTATTGCTCTGCGCTGAAGAGGTAAGTTTACATTTCTTACTTTAGAAGCAAAGGTCAGATCTTGAAAATTGTGCATATTTCTCGTGTGGATGTAACGTGAGAAAAGTTAGCCGTAAAATTATAAGATGATTGTAAATTAACTCAGTTATGTATTAAAGGAAGATATATATATATATATATTGTAGTCATAATTTTAAGAATTTATTATTCCAGAATATCACGTCATTTTTAGTTATCTTATTCAGTCTTGTGTTAACCTCTATTCAAAATCAACTAGTTCATTGAGTAGGGTGGGCAACATTAATTTTTCATACGTAAGCGGATCAATTTTTGGTCAGGTATCATCATGATTTATGTGGAATATGAATGACAATTCAAGATTTTTCGTTTTGAAAACAGCACCAAGATCTCTCATTTTAAGATTTCACTAGCAGCTTTGTAGTTTAGATTTGTTTGTAAATTTTGGAGTATACTCAATAAATCCATTGGACACCATTAAGTAGTAGGTTAGGATTAGGTAGTATAAGGCGTTTGCCCCCTCTGAAGGAATACCGTGTGATACTGTATAATGGTGAGATTTGTAGACCAGCTAAGCTCTAGCAAGTGCAATGTGAGTTGGATCTTTCTCTTGCTCTAGACAAATACATCTAGAAGTTATTGCTGCAGTTTCCTAGAAAAGTAACAAATCTTCACAAATTAATTGCTTTCCATGGGAGATTGATTCTTGGTGAACTCTCTGGTTTGAACTGCGCAGAGTCATTGTCAAACTCTGTACAAATATTAATTATTTTACCTCTTTTTCACCCCAATTAAGATTTTGCATGATTTTAATGTACTCCCTTCACTTGGTACGTGCTTGAACTGAAATTTACGTACCTCGCTACTTGGCATTGTCTTTTTTAACTAACCTTAATTTAAACTGTTATGTAGTAACTATGTTAAATACCATACTTATTAGCATGAAATGCACCATTAAGTTTAAAAAGGATATTTTTGTAAAAAATTAATTTATTATGAAAGGATTCTGACCTCAAAAGACGTTGAGATAACTCAATTCACAACTTTTAACATGCTAAGAGCTTTTAAGAAGTAGAATTAAAATACTGAAACAAATACGAAAAGATAGGCCGAGTTTTATTCAATTGAGCTTATAACAATAGTGGTATATATACATGTGACATACAGATAGAATTTAAGCCCTAAGTTTCCAGGAAGAATGGTGTCACAAACAAAAAATACTTGGTGTGCCTATTCCTTGTAAAGAAAGCATTTTCCCTAACAACAGTTATTATGACCATCTTTTTCTAATCAGCTAGAAATTAAACCTTAATTTATATGAGTGAGAAGTATTTTAACCCAAATGTAAAGAGTTAATTTTTCATTTACCACCCTTAACTTTTCAGGGAATTGCAAGGAATGGTTGAGAAAAAGAAGCTAATGCAAGAAAGAATGAAAGAATACAGCAACAACCTTTCCAGAGCCTATGCGGAAAGGGACAGTCTGAAGGAAGCTTATAAAGAGAAAATGAAAGAAGAGCAGATGCTAAAAGAGGAACTTTCTCATGCCGTTGAAGAGCGAGGTAGGCTTGAAAAAAAGTTTAAACAGTGGGGAAAGTATTTGAACTTGATCCATGACTCAGAAGGGCATAACTCGGCACTAGATGCTCTGGCAGCATTTGTTAAGAATGGCCCATCTAATGAAAGCACTGCCACAGAAGTGCTGCGTTTACTGACAGAGAGCCCTGCCCCAGAGGGACTATTAGCAAAATTTAGAAAGGTCATCAAGTCCCCTGATGTAGAAAACTCAGTGATTGAAACAGAATTGAGCGAAAACTTTAAATTCAGTGAAAGGTTAGAAGCCGAAGCTCCAGTGAAATCCCCTCCTCGTCCAGTTCTATCTGATCCAACTCTAGAGGATGAAACTCCTAAAAGACTTCCAATGAGTGAAATGTCCCAAAGTCAGTTGAAGATTGATAGCAGAGGTTTCCACAAAAAGAGCTTTTCAATATTTCAGAAATCCAGACTCAGTAGCAAACCTGAAGAATCTCTGCAGGTGATGATGAATGAGGAAGTTTTCTATGATGGTATGGGAGGACACAAAAAAGCAGAAGTTTTCCCTGATCCAAAGCGACCAAAAATATCACTTGGAGCTAAACCTAAATTAAAGAAACCTGGAGCATCTCTAAACAAACCATCGACTAGCAGCAGTATACTTGATCATTTCCTTTTTGATTGACTTTATAGAAATAAAATATTTATATTCATTTTACAATATTATTTTATTTGTTAAAAAATTAACATTTATTTAGAAGTGTCCATCTTGGCACCACGAGCAGCCTTCCTCTTCTCATACACTCTAATCTGCTGATTGGTCTTCAGATTGTGCTTCTTAGCAAACCTCAGGTTCTTCAAAAATTTGGGATCCACCTAAGAAAAAAAAATTGTAATTGTAAAACCAGGCTTGTGATGTAACCATTACACATCAGACCTGTTTCTGCATTACTTCCGAACCAATTAGTTAAAAGTTGGCATCATGTGTCACATGAGTCAAGAAATTTGGTGTAAATTCAGTTTTGCTATCCAGAACAAGACATACATTTTGATAACCAAACTATACAAAAGAACTGTGGGGTTTTGAGCACCAGGAATTTCGAACAAATACAGATAGAGGGTATTAAATTTCTAGAACTCCACATTTCGACATCAACGAAGTGCATCAACCTAATGATTGATAACGAAAAACTTTCTGATATTGGTATAAATGTAATAGTGACATATTAAACACAATAATTCGAAGCGACCGAAATCATGATAAACTAATAAGCATTTTAAACAAAACTTCTTCACAGAAAGAAGTTAATGCAAAGACTTAGTCGGTTATAACTTGAACGCTTTAACCCATCATCAGTGAAGTCTCAATCTACACCAGCTCCCGGAATTGTGCATGCTATCTTGTTCAGACAATCAAATTTACTAATAACTTTCGTTGAAAATTTATTAAGATGATATTTCTTAATGCTTGAAAACAACTCCGCTTACACAGTACTTAAAAAACATGAGGTTGAAAACTGGGCTTTCAGTTATAAAATTACACTGCGCATTAAATTCGTTTAGTCTAGTAGGGTTAGGTAGCAGAGCGCATTAAAATCGCAGAAATTTCGACAATGTATTAGGAAACTGCTAATGAGTAAAAGTGCTTAATAGCAAAGAAATGAGTATGCAATTCAACCAGTCGCCTTCTGACGCTGATTTCTGACCCAAAGATATGAAACTGCGGTTCTTTCAACAGTACTTTTCTGAAACAGCAAAGAAATCCTGCACTTATTTTAATGCTTAGAATATTTCAAAATTTTCAAGTTACAATTTTAAAAAGTTAGATATATCTACAGCCCCGGAGATGACGACTGAACTCAAGAGACCAGAGAAATGGTAACAGATCTCAGTGGTATCAACTCAAAATCCAACGTAATTTCTCTATGGCGGAAAGTGACCGAGGATTCGGAGACGTTTCAGGATGTAATTCAACGTGAAACTAGAAAATCCTTTCTTATAGAGGAAAAAACAAAATTTTCAACTATGTTGTTAACAACCACAACATGCCACCTCTAGCGTCACCAATTACTTGGAAAAGCTTTATCTGATTATAACAAAGCCAAAGTAGTAAATATAACTAAAACGACTTACTCCTCTGGTTGATTCGTGACGATAACGCGTCGGACGTTTAATGCCATTCCGGTGAGCCTTCTTATCTGTAAAGCAAAAAGAAAATTGACATAAAAATAATGCCCTACAAAAATAATTCACCTTAAATTAGCTCAAATAAGAGTTTCACTTACTCTGATTATGATTCGTATGGTTCTTCGACTTGGCCATGCTTAACTAACCTGGAAGAATAAACCTGTCTGTAAGAATAATATCTTCCCGAGTTTGCAAATTATTAAAAATAATACATCTAAACCTAATGACAATATTAATGAAAGCAGTACAATACGATAAATGAGGCGGATGCTAACGAAATTGAGGGATTCCAATTACCTTACACGTTAACGTAGGTCCTTAGCCACAAAACCGGAAGTAAACGAAAGAAACTGAAACAGTGGGAATCAGAGTTACCAACTGCCCAACTGCTATATTTCGCTGTTGTGTTTTTCTTGTGGCGGGAAAGAAAAAATATATTTGGTGACTGACTCCATGGATGGATGCTATGAATTTTAGTTAAGTTTCATCCTGGAAAGCTTTAAGATTTCTAATCCGATGAAAAAATTGATAATGCCAATACACTAATTGATAAGTGAAGTTTAAGTTCAGAGATATCGTAATCAGGTAACATTTATTTATTTATATATGTATTTATCTTGTATTGTAATACACAATTTTTTTTAAAACAATTGAATATATATATATTTTACATATTTTGTAATAACCTGATAATATCTTACTAAATCGTTCATCTGAGGTAAGTACTTGAAAAATTACTATGCGATGAAAATAACAGAACTCAATTGTTCGAAAATGTTGAGTTTTAGTGAGTAACTCGATACAAATGTTTATTGTGCCATGCAACATGAATTAACGCCCGAAAATTTTTCACTCAGAAATGATTTTTTCTCGACAACAATATATTAATGGCAGTATAGTTAGGCGTGACTTCGTGGTAAGTCATAGGAAGAGAGTATGTATACCTTTTTTTAAATCCATAAGTAATTTCCTTTTCGCATCATCAGTCTAAAACTAGGGAAAATAGTCGTTAAAAATCGGTGGAAATTAAAAAATTTTGTGAATTCAATCTTTCAAATGACTTTCTATCAATGTATATTTGTTTAAGCCAATGTAAAGAACATTCTCTCTGTACTTGTATGAGGTAAATGCTGTCTGCTAGTAGTTAAAGCTTGGATACCTCTGCCCATAGATACCTATTTAGTGTATTTGTCCCTTATACGTATTTTTCCACTTCAGCGATTCTAGCACTCCATATAGTGTGTTATTAAGTATTTACTCCTCTTCGTTCTCGTAGCATAAGAAGTGTTACTTTTAATTAAATCAAAATCCTTCTCTTCCCACTTGGCTTTAAGATAATAACAATTGAAGAATGAAATAAAATTTGATTACCGCTAATTTACGGTTGCTTTCAGACGGTGAAGTGAGACCTGGGTAAAGATTTTATCTAATTTTATTATTGCATTGAGGACAAGGCAATTGCTGTTATTTTAACTCCTCCGACTGGATTGGTCTTACGAAGTGTAAGCAAAACTTAGTGGTGTTGTAATGCTCAATTTATATGGGTGATCACTGTGAAGAACTGAAAACGAGTGAGGTGAGTATCGTTACTTTAGAATTGAAACAAAGCTATATTCATCATTCAATCAGATCATTGTATGTTTATATCTATTGGTCAAAAATATCGAAATTTTTGCTGATCCGTATCCTTAAACTGTATAGTTTCGTTTGTTCCTCTCTTCGAAGCTCTTAACCTATTACTTCTTATTTCTGACACTATATTAGGATGTTGGTAGAGTTCCTCTGGTTCTCTGTTATTCCATATTCTCCATTGTCCATCCTCCTTTGTTGCACCAAAAATCTTTCTTAATACTTTCCTTTCCCATCTTTTGAGCAGCTCTTCTTCTGCAGTAGTCATGGTCCATGTTTCTGAGCCATACATAACAACAGGTTCCATACATAACAACCTAATCACTGTTCGATAGACTTTTATTTTCAAGTTCCTGCTTAGGTCATGTTACTTCATCACCTTTAATAAAGCTTGGTAAGCTGTATTTCCCACTGCAATCCTTGCTTTTATTTCTTTCATTTCATTACCTTTTGTCACCAACACTCCCAAATACTTGAACTTGTCACATTTTTCATATTTGTTCCCATTTAATTCTATAAAGTTATCATTTCCAGTCATACTTTTCCTTGAAGAGAACAAATACTGTGTTTTAGCACAGTTTACTTTAAGTCCAACTTTTTCTGCCTCCTTCTCTAATCTCTCCAGTCCTTCCTCTAGGTCCTTGAGCCTCCTTCATATCATATCAACACCATCAGCATAAGCTAGGTTTTGTGATGTATGGTTGAACAGTGTACCCCCTGGGTTGTTGACTTGTGTTTTTCTCATCACTCGTTCCAGGACCACATTAAAGAGCATGGTGGATAGCACATCACCATGTCATAGACCCTGATTAATTTCAAATTCTCTAGTGAGGTTTCCTTCTATTTTAACCTTACATTTTGTATTCTTTAGGGTCATTTGTATTAATCTAATTAATTTGGTTGGGAATTCCATGTCCACCATAGTTTGATACAGCTTATTTCTCTTAACACTATCGTATGCTTGCTGAAAATCCACCAACAATTGGTGCACATCCACATTATCTTCATAACACTTCTCCATTATCTGTCTAACCATGAAGATATGGTCTGTCATTGATCTACTTTGTCTAAAACCACATAGGTAGTCTCCGAGAATCTGCTCCACCGATGGGTTTAGCCTCCTAGCCAAGATTTTGGTCAAGACTTTATAGACTACATTTAACAGAGCTATGCCAATGTAGTTCTCACAATTGGCCTTATCTTTCTTCTTATGAATTGGGCAAATAATAGCCAGACTCAATTCCTCAGGCATCTGTTCTGATTTCCGTATTTCCTCTATCAGTCGGTGAATGAGAAGTGTAAGCTGTTTTCCTCCATATTTAATCATTTCTGCAGAAATAATATCACTTCCTGGGGCTTTATTATTTTTTAGAGATTTTATCACTGCCTTTACTTCTCCTATAGATGGAACCAATACAGGGATTGTGTTTGGTTGTGACCATAGCCACTGTTGTCTGCAATCCTCTTTCGCTGTCTTTGGTGTCAGGCCATCTGCAGTGTCATTGAAGAGTTCACTAAAATATTCAGCCCACCGTCCTAGGATTTGTTCATTACCGACAATCATATTTCCTTCCTTATCTCTACAAAATATTGCCCGTAGTTGGAACCCTTTCCTTATATCTTCTATTTTGGTGTAGAACTTCATCACTTCCTGGGTGTTGTGTTGCTCTTCCTGATCTGTAATCCCTTGCTCTGCATTTGTTCTTGTTCTCCTCTCATTCATTTTCCTCCTTGCCTCATTCTTCTTCTTGATTATTTCTCTGCATTCTTCATCAAACCATCCTTGTCTTTTTTCCCTATCTCTTACCCCAAGGACTTCATCTGCTGTTTCTTGTAATACGTTCTTTATTATATTCCACTTTCTCTCTTCCAGTTCACTTGTTTAGTTTCCAATTTCTTTCCCAGTTCAGCTTCATACTGTTGGGCGGTTGTTTTTTCCTTTAGTTTTGAGGCATTGTATCCCCTAGGTGCTTTATCCTTCCCAGTGGATCTGAAAATTGCAATACACTGTCTGTATTTCATTCAAACCAAGTAATGGTCTGAGTCACAGTCAGCTCCTCTGCAGATATCTATCTTAAGTATATCAGATGCATGTCTCCTATCAATTATGACATGGTCTATTTGGTTAAGAGTAACTCCATCTGGTGAGCACCACGTTGCCTTTCTTATGTTTTTTTGCTGGAACCACGTACTTTTTACTACCATCGAATTTCCCATAGCAAAATCAATCATTCTTTGTCCTTAATCATTTTTTACATCATGAAGACTTTCCTTTCCGATGGTTTCTCTATATGCTTCCTCTTTACCAACTTTTGCATTGAAGTCCCCTAAAACTATTCTCACATCTTGTCTTGGGATGTTATCCATTTCATTTTCTAACTGTCCATAGAATGTATCCTTTTTCTCCTCTTCTGTGGGTGCATACACACATACAAATGTAACATTGAAGAAACGGGCCTTCATCCTTTAAGTACATATTCTTTCATTTATAGGCTTAAAATTCAGTACTGCTGCCTTATATTTATTGTCCAATAATAATTGCCTGTTCCTCCTATTACTCCACTCTTTCCTCCACTATATACTCGTATGATTGTGTATTTGCTACTGCTTAAAGTTCCCTCTCCTTTCCATCTAATTTCTTGAATAGCTGCTATTCCTATGTTATATTTTTCCATCTCTTCTTTAAGGCCTTGTAGAGCACCTGGTTTATTCAGGGTTCGAACATTCCATGTTACTATCTGAATATCCAATTTCCGTTTGCGTTTCCCTTTCATTTGCATAGGTGGTTTATTGTCCAGTTTATAATAATAATCAGTCCAGCTTTCATTATCATTAAGTTTCGTAACGATAAGGTTTTTACGATATAGGGTTGTTAGCCTTATGCTCAACCCCCAGCCTGGAGGACCAGGGTATCTCTCTTTGTCTGGCCTATCACCCTTGACCTGTCTGGCTTGGGTGACCCTACCAGAAGCTTACACTCCCGCTGGCACAGCTCTCAGGTTCACTTAGGTACACAAGCTCCCTCATCACAACAAGATGGAGATACCAGTGAGGGAGTAAACATCGTTACAACCAACAACTTACAAGAAATTTTTGCATGATAGATATTAATTCATTGCAGGTGCAGAATTTTATCATTTTTAGAACGCCATTCTGTTGTTTTTACTGCAGGTGTTTTTTTATTTTTTATTCATTATATCATAATCCAACTCCGTAGCGGCATTCCATGTCAAGTGGACAATTTTAGAGAAGTGCCCCACTTGACCATCACCGATTTCAATGAAATTTTGTGTGAACATAACTCATATTCTCTATAAACATTTGCCAAGTTTTACATCCATTGATGAAATATTTGCTGAGATATAGTCAATTGTTTGACCCCTACCACAGCCCTCTACAGTTAGCAATCGATTTTTAGACATTTTGAGACACGTTATCTCAGGCAGTATTCCATTGAGCAAAACAAAACTTATTACTCCTACACAACCTTTGTTGCTATATTACACAAAATAATAAGAAAACTTTTATGAGCTAATTCTCCAAAGAAAATTTGAAGCAAAATCGGCCCAAAAAATTATGGATCGAAAAAAAAATAAAGTTNAAACAAGCCTTCGATAGTGTGAAGAGAAGTGCACTATATTATGCTTTAAACGAATTAGGCATGCCTAGGAAGTTAATTAGATTGATCAGAATGACTATGCAGGAAACAGTGGCCAAGGTTAAAGTTTGTAATAAAATAGTCGGTGCCTACTTATTCCATATGGGAGTAAAGCAGGGGGATGGCCTGTCTGCAACATTGTTCATCCTGGCCCACCATTTGGCAGTAATGGGCATCGACCCTGGTGGAACAATATTTTATAGAAGCGGTCTGAAAATGACTGAATTACTCTGACATCATCACTCCAGAAATCACCCCCATCCTTCCATCTCACTTCACATAGCCCTAGTATGTTAATGTTGGACCTCTTCATTTCTACCTTTACATTTTCCAACTTTCCTTTCCTAAGCATTGTCCTAACATTCCAGGTTCCCACCCTTGTTTCCTTGGCCATCTTCTCTCTTCTTTTCTTGTCGTTTCCTGGGTAAGGGTTTCGTGGAATGAC